>JADRCD010175125.1:0-44159 GCA_019843815.1 Montemys delectorum | reverse complement strand
GGGGGGGGGGGGGGGGGTGTGGAAGAAGAAAAGGGGCCGCCAAGGGGGGGTTGGGGTTTTTTTTTTTTTTTTTTTTTTTTTAGGGCCCCCCCCCCCCCCCCCCCCCCCCCGCCACCAGACCTGGAGTCTGCAGGACCCTGCCCCCAAGTTAATTCTGATTGGCTAATAAAGATGTCGACAGCCAATAGTTGGACAGAAGAGAGGGAGGTGGGGTTGAGGTTTCCTGGGCTTGGTGAGAGGACCATGAGGAGGAAAGGAGGAAGAAGCAGCACAGCCACCATGGAATAGAAGAAGAACATACAGGAGGGAGAAGGAGAGCCATTATGGGCTAAAGGCCAAGAGAACGTGGCTCAGAGGGCTGCCCAGTTGGAGTTAAGAGCAGCCCAGATGGAACACAGTAAATAGTGAGTGATAATTTGGGGTTATCAATAGGAAAGTGGATTCTAAGTACATGAACGGTAAGCAGCTACTCAGCTATTGTGCTGCCCGAGGCTATTTAAAAATATAAAGGTGTGTATCTTTCTTCTGGGAATATAAATGGTCTAAGATGGGGAAGAATCCCCAGGTCAGGATTATTTAACATTTTCTGCTGCAGAGCTGGGCAGAGGACTGTACTGAGTGTGAATGACGAGAGAGTACAACAATGACTTATGTGTCTAAAGATATTATCTTGAAACCTATTACTCCAGGAAAACCGTGAATTTTAGAGATACAGGAAAATTCTTTATTTCCCGTATTTGCCCAAAAAATGGGGAGCCCTTTTATTACCAAGGAACTAAATCACTGAACACAACTTGAGATACCTGTGTGGAGCTGTACCTCAAGTCCTGGTCCGTGGTCATCACCTGCCATCACTCTGTTTTGCATTAAGGTTACTGTTCCTGCTGTGTGCTGTTAAGCTTCTCAATTCTTGTGTAAGATATTACATAAACTGACTTCAGCCACCTCTTTGAGAGCTACTCATTCCCTGGGTGTCTCCTGTGTATACGTGACATATTTGCTTTAATAGAACCCTGATGATCTTTCTCTTATAATGCTTTTTTTTTCTCTTACAGCTCATATGGCTAAGTTCAGGATGACCAAGAGCCTCCAGATGACAGCAGATCTGCACTCACCCTATGTACAAGCACCCATTAGCATTTCCAGGCTGAGAGACCAAAGGTACTGACCGGGGCTCCCACTTTGCTATCCTTTAGCCCTTTAATTACAGCCTTTTGAAATCGGTTTCACAGTTAAAAGGTGGCATGACATGCGCAGGGAAAGGCCATGTTTTCATTCCAGAGTTTAATGTGCTAATAAAGAGCACAGAGAGGCAAGCGTCTGCACTGATACATATGTCATGTCAAACAGCAGCATAACCCAATCAAATGCAAGCACCAAGAGACTCAGCTGCCGCCATGAAGAGGGTCAGGGTTCAAGTGATAACTGTTGATTGGAAGGAAGGCGTTTGAGATGACCAGATGAAAATGATGTGTCTCTGCTCCAGTCTGTTCTTTTCAAATGAGTGCAAAATGCCCAGATGATACTAGGAGAATTTATCTATGATTTTATTTCGTCTTGTTTCTTTTCATTTATATTTTCATTTATTGTATAATAGTGTTTCTATTTGGGGATTTCTCAACAACTGCTTCTGACTCACATTGAAAAGTCAACTGAGCACAATGTGGGCTCAGGCAAACATCATGTTTGTAGACTCCAACTTCCACTAGATTTTCTTTGCAAAACTTTGTACAAAAAAAAAATTTCTCTGATTTCTTTTTGAAGATTAATATTCTCTCAGTCTCCTTTCAGGTTTATAATTCAGGAATGCCTTTATCAAGAACTGCACAACCATCAGTTTGAGAAAATCAGAAAGACCATTTTATTTTTTTATCTGTGAGTTTGTATTGAAGGAGGAAAAATATTTTCACAAACAGTGATAAATAAAGGCAGATGATTTAATCATATGGACCAACCATACCCAAATTCCTTCCAGCACTTACCTATGACTTACTTCAGCCTAAAAGAAAAACCCTCTTGCCCACTATTTTCAAAGAGGTAAGCAGCTTCTTCCCCCATTGTTGAAATCATCTTAAAAAAATGTGTTCCTTTCCTGCTTAATATGTTCATTGGAATTGTTCTTTGAATGAACCTT
This sequence comes from Montemys delectorum, assembly GCA_019843815.1. NCBI lineage: Eukaryota > Metazoa > Chordata > Mammalia > Rodentia > Muridae > Montemys > Montemys delectorum. The sequence goes on along the minus strand of JADRCD010175125.1, from coordinate 42,025 downwards.
ACTTAACCCAGTTGTGTTTTTAAAAATGAGTTTAATTCTAACCAATTGCCATTTTATAAATAAATGCTTAAATACACAGGAATAAAATGAAACACAAACATACTCTACAAATGGCATTACATATGTCAAAGTGGACATTAACAAGCCTTCTAAAATTGTGACAATTTTGAATTCCTTGCAATATCTCTATGCACTACACAACCCTTCTAATATATTGTCTTGAAAGCATTTCTGCAAGATAGACATTGATTCATTATTGCTAAGCCTTTAGATATTCCAAAATTAAGATTCCAATTCAAATGTATTACCCCATTTTTCTGTCCCTTCAAAGGGCAACTTCATATTGTTCCCTTTGCTACATGGGGCAGTAGTTACATGTGTGTACTTGTCTTGAAACTACACTTCACTTTAGGGCCATCCATCAGGACAAACATGATTTATTTTGACCACCTCCTTCTTGAGACAGACTCCTGAATTTTAGAACCTGAAAAGGAATGAAGAATCAGAAAGGAATATGAACACTCCACTTCAGAATTCAGTTGCAGCAACGACACTGCACATAATTATGTTACAAAGACAAGAAGGAATTTGTAAGGCTAGAGATGACTCAGTCATTAAAGGGATTGTGTTCTTCAAGACAATCTTAGTTCCACATTCCAGGAGGTCTAATCTATTCTAATCTTTAAAGATGCATGTGGATGTGCATGTGTGTGTGGGCGCATTCGAACAAGCATTCACAAATGTGCCTGTACACATACACATACACATACACACACACACACACACACACACACACACACACGAGCCACACACACAAATAAAGATAAATAAATATTTTTTAAAAGTAGCTTTTTTTTGCAAGAGGCATTGTACCCTGCATACTATATGAACTCTGTCGCTTCTCAGATTAAAACCTTCCATTCTGCAGGGAAGCTGCTTAAGCAAGTCGGTGAACAATTCAAAAAGCTGCAGGAAGTCCCTGAAACCAACCAAGATTCACTAGGGCTCTTTCCCAGAAATAAACAAGCCAAGCTGCTCAAAGTCACTTTCAGACAAGCTGCAAGGAAGGCTCAGACCAAACCAGCTGCCTGAATGCAGCAGAAATTACCTGAGCTGCTTGGAAGAAGTTTAGACTAACACAATCACTTGGAAGAAACTATCTCCAAACTTTTGAGCAATCAGTAGGCTGCGCAGTGTGCTCCAGGTTTCCAGGTTTCTGTGAACTGTCACTTATGCTGGGCTAGGCTTTGGGGATGCAGCTGTCCTTGAGTTGTTTATGCTCTTGTAAGTAAGGTCTCACCCATATTCCTATAAGTAATGCTCAAACTTATTGTTTCACCAAGTTGGATTTTGGAGGTATCTGTACTTTCATCTGTCGTTAGCTCCCTCTCTGGGGTGAGCTGCTGTGTGTGTTACATCTCCTCAGGAGAAGTCTTGTCACCCAACTGGTACACACTGATGTCAGGTGTCTATGTTTTTCAACAATGGATAGTAGGAGATGTCAGGACCTTGGGCTTGAGATGGAAAAACCTTTCTTATTCTTTACTTCAGTACTGTGGGAAAAACAGCATTTCCTATGTGGGCACCCTGGGTTAGGGTGGGAATTTGTCCAAATAATTTCTTATTTCAACACTTCCAACAATATCTGAGCTATTTATTTATATTTATTCTGCTTAGAGTATATTCTGTAGTTTGCTATTTGTTTGTTTGATTGTTTAAAATACAATGGTACCTGTTGCAGGCTTTGCATTAAATTCATCCTACTGAAGAATGTAGAGGTGAAGAAAGATGCATTCCCCAGGAACACATAATGGGGGACATAGGTAATCTTGGCAAAGAACTTGATTCTATAGTTGGTTTGTATCATATGCCCCCCTCAGCCACTTGCTCAAACTATAAAGCAGTGCTTATTTCTACAGCTGCTTTAAATGTGCTCACCTGTCCATTTTGCAGTCTTTGGAAAACCAAACTCACACACTTTGCTTGCTTACTTGTCTGTTTCCTAGACTTGGAGTCTCACAACTGCAATTGTGTGTAAACTGATTTTCTGTTAAAATGAGATCTACACAGAAGCCCATCATTGAAGTAGCCGAGTGCAGAGCTGGGCTAACAATCGCTGCTCTTAAGAGTTTCAGGGGCTGGCTGTGAGGGGCTCTGCTTAGCATCTAGCTCTATAGGTACACAAGCAACAAGAAATAAAACAAGAATAACCTTCCTGAAAAGCACACCCCATCTCTTTCCTGACAATGTAAGTCAAGATGCAGAGTGATCTTGGCTTTCAACATGGCCGTGAGTTTTCATTTATTTCTTTAGCCTTTGCTTGAGAGTGGAGTTCTGGAAGCAAGAGTTCAAAGGCAATTGTGTGTTGATGGAATAGTCTCACAGAAACTGTCAAGCTTCACACTTCTTGTAGATATTAAAAACTTTCACAGTGTTAACATTTATGTAAATAATTGGGAGGGAATGCTCTCTTGTTGGAATAAACTCCTTGGAGGCCTGCTTTTACCTTTTTCCAAATAATGCTGTTCACTTTTTCGATAAAGCGCACAATACACAGACTTCTAGAAGAAAATGAAAACAGGAATGTCCTTGAAGATATATTAATAGTTCATACATTTACTTAAACTTAAGGTTTCGTGTATTAAACCTTAAACTTAGGCTCCTGCGAGAGTTAGGCTGAGATGTAAAGTTTCAGTGTTTCTATTGTCTCAAAGGAACGACCCACTGTAAGTAGAGAGGTGATGAATCTAACTAAACCAGCATTGGTGGGACAGGGCTCTGATTTGTTGCATAACAGTTCGCTCTTCGAGCTTCAATTATAAGAATATCTGGGATAGTTTTCTTCTATAGTCTTACTGGGAGCACTTGCAAAGAAATGGCATATAGAATCTAAGCCTGTGGGGCAGGGCATTACAGCACAGGCTCCTTGGCTATGGAAGTCCATGCTATGTTGAGTCCTGCTGTTCATCTGAGCAGCATGATGGCTTTAACAATGGCATATTTAGCTCCCACCACATTTGTATCCCAGTTGTACTGGCTGCCCACGGTGACTCTGAAGGGTACTAGAAGCTATCCTTGAGATTTTAAGTACCACTTTCCAAAAATGTGTGCAACTTCTTCCTAGTTACATAACAAATTTCTAACAGAATTACAAAAGACAACTACAGTTTCAAGATGCTACTTTATTTACAATTAAATAAGCAATTAAAAAAATGTATATTGGGCTGGAGAGATGGCTCAGCGGTTAAGAGCACTGACTGCTCTTCTAGAGGTCCTGAGTTCAATTCCCAGCCATCCCATAGTGGCTCACAACCATCTGTAATGGGATCTGATGCCCTTTTCTGGTATGTCTGCAGACAGTGACAATGACAGTGTACTCATACATAAATAAATAAATTAAGAAAAAACAAAAATAAGAAAACAAATTAAGTTAAAAAAGTATATTGTGATTTAAAAAAAAGGGGGGTGAGTGGGTTGATTATGCTTACCAAATCAAGAGATTTTCTATTTGAGAATGGAAGCAAGCAGTTTTTTGTTTTGTTTCTTTTACTGTTGTTTGTTTTGTTTTTTGTTGTTTTCTTTAATTGTGGGTTTGGAAGTAGCATATATTATACACAGTTCAAGAATGTGCAACTGTATTCCATTCCAGCTTTTTAATTAGGAAAAAAAAAATTCCCCAAAGGATCCCGACTGTAATAGCAATAGTAATCTGCTTCACATCTCGCAAGTTGTGTCTATCTATGAGATACAAAAGGAAACAGAAGGGGAGTGATACAGAAGGTGATGGAGGCAGATTTAGCAAAAGATGCATCACTGTGTGGGATTAACCTAAACACAGCAAAAGACGTATCATGGTATAGGATGAGAAGAAGAAAAATGTAGGTTTATGTCTTAGCCAACAGTTTTAACATTAATCTATGAGTTTAAAAAAAAAAAAAAAAAAAAAAAAAAAAACACTAACAGAAACCTTTCGGGAGACTCCAGACTTTGCTTCTGTAATACTTAGGTCAAGAGAGTCAATGATAAAAGACACTCAGCAATTCTAAGAATGAGAAGAATGGGGACAGATTTGGCCTCTTGTGAATGGCATGTCTGCTCTAACTGTGGGCTACAGAACAGAAGTCAGTATTTAAACACAGATTCATGAAGGAAGCCAGCCCCACCCATCTCCCCCAATGGTGTACAGTGAACCAGGGCCTTGTATCTGTTAGGAAAATGCTCTGAACTGACACATGTTCTCTGGCTTTCATGAAGAAGTTTTGACACATAGTTTGTATTTTAGTTTCATATTATATTTCAGGTAAAGTTTCATATTATATTTCAAATTACAGGATGCATGATGTTTCATTTACAATAGGCATAATGTAGTAATCATGTACCAGTTTATATGAAAAATATAGTAACTAAACTTATTAAATAGTGTTATGTGTTGTAGGTTGTCCTGGAATTCAACACAGTGCTGGGATGAAAGTACACATGTTACATACACATAGAACCCACTTCTAGAACTCCAACTACTTAAGACCGTAATCAATGAGAAAACATACACAATAACAATTGTAACCACCATAAAATAGCAGAAACCAGTGCTGTTTAATATTTAAGTTTCTGTATGGCATGCTTTGCTTAGCCAAATGCTTGATTAAAGAAAATTACTTAGGAAGTTCCCATCATTAAAATCGATAACGATAGAATGAATCTAGACTTCTACCAGTTTAGAAGATCTTTGGAAATAGGCCAATGTTGTTTCATAGTGTCTGTTCAGATTTGAGTGTTCTTATTTTGAAGTGTCTGATGTTTGTAATTTTCTATTTTGCGAAGAAGGCTAAATTGCCTTTTTCTTTTGAGTTAGTTCCTTCCTTATTGCAGAGGAGGTAACTGATAATGCTCCCTATAAAAATACCATTTATGGTTATTTAAGTAAATATTTCTGAAACTGGTATTTTGTACGTAAACTCCCCGGTTACATTTATCTCTTTCTTTTTTCTAACAATGAGTCAGTAATAGTTATAATCTCTTTTATTTTCACCCAGGTCTCTGCAGACAAACTATATATAAAGGTACACAAATCCAGTCTCTATTTTTAATTCACAAAAGACGAAGAAAGAAAAATCTGCAAGAAGTTTGCAGTATGCAAATTTTCCTTTGAATTGTACAGTCATCTCAGCCATATCTTATGTTTCCTATAACATATACAAAGGTAGAAAATGAACCATTAAGGCAACAAAAGATGCTTGGAACAAAGCAGAAAGCTGAGTAGGAGATATTAAGCATTCCCCAGGAACCAGGAAAACAAAAAAAACTACCATGCAGAAAACCAAGGCAGCCACCTGATCCCATTTCACAGGGGAGCCAGCAGAGGACAGAGTATCTCTCTAGACCTTGTCCTCAGAAAGTAGGGCAACTGGAGTTCTACTCAAGTGAGTCAGAGGGTACAGCCATTGGTCCTAAGCTAATGAATGCAGGTTGGTATCAACCCGGCTTTTTGAATAAGGCGGAAACAGCTCCCAGCACTATGAGAACAGACTGTACTTATGGCTGCGAAACTAGATACATTTCCAGCTGAATTCACAGTTTTGTAGCAACATGCCTCATGGAATTCTTGATAATGGCATGTATTAAGAGTCATTCATTATCCTATGATCAGATTTAGTTTGGCCTCCTGTATTGTCTCTAGCTAACCCCAGCAATCTTTTCTCAGTTGTAACTGCAGAAAGCAGGTCTCTCTCTTCTCAGATCTACCCTCCCCACCTCCTTCCCTGGGCATTCCAGCAAATATACATGTCTATCCTGTACCCACATTGACCAAATCTTAGAAATATGCTCAAGGCGAAGACTTTTAATGAGTTCATTGACATTGAAAGAATGTCAGATCTTTTGTTTGCATATAAGCCGAATTCATTGTTCCTTGGGGAAAAAAAAACCTATAATAGAAAGGTTGAAGTTTAAGCTGTGCTTGTTATAATTAATGTCTTAACAAAAGGAGACTGAGGATCAGAGAAGTAAAAGCTATGCTAAGTTTGGTTGCATATACACCTATCTCACCCTTGGGTGTCAGACTAGGCCTTCAGGTCAGTTTTCCCTAAATTACATACTCTAGTGGTCATGCTCTATCTTTTCCCATAAGGATAAGCTATTACCACTAATGTACAATAAGGTTCACACACCAGCCCCACACAACCGTCTTGCAAAAACAACAAGCAAACAAACAAACACCTGCAAAAACTGACAGACCAAGACCTCTGAATTTTCTAAGAAATCCTTCGATTTTGTGTTGGACCAGATTTGTAGGTTTTTTGGGTTTTTTTGTTTTGTTTTTTTTTTTTTTTTTTTTTTTTTTTTTTTTTTTGTAGTGCATAAGGATTGCAGGCTGTGAACAGGACACCCCTGCCAGAGCAATGTCAGAAAGGGAAACAGTGAAAAATGATAATTAGAACAAAACATTTTCACAATTTCTCCACACGGATAGAAATCACATTTCTTCTTGTTACTGATGACCACCATTTGGCACTTTGGGCATGTAATTTATGGGCTATTTTGAGAATTTATCCTATACAGAGGTGCAAAGTTGATGGGAGCAATTTGGAAATGTCTGTTATAGGAGCACAGAGAAAGATGGGGTTAGATGAATATGGTACTATCATATCCTCTTTCTCCCCACCCCACCCCCGTGTTGTTAAGGCATACATGAATTCCTTCCTCTTTGGTGCAGAACACAGAACCTCTCAATGATTTCAACAATGAGTCTAAAACCTTTGAATTCTTTATGAAACTTTTCTTTTGACTTTTCCTACCAGCCCCAGCTCAACAGCTCCCTGAACGCTAGCCTCACTGACATTTATAATCTTAGGTTTGTATCATCAAGCCTTTACTTACAGACTTATTATTACCTATGTGTTGCTTTAAAAAAAAATCCCAAAAGTTTGATTTTTATCAAGGAAGACCGAGGAGCCAGATGTTGGGGTGAAAACCTGCTAACTCAGAGAAGCAGAGAAAACACCCAGCTCACCTCCCTACTCCACTGACATTCCAAAAGGGAAAGGCCTCTCCCTCTCCCGTGCTGTCTTAAATACTTTTCAGCTCAAAGACCCTCCTTTCTGTTTACTTACATTCACTCCCTGTCAGCTGGTTTCTTGCTCAGTCCTTTGACCTATCATTGGCTTTATTTAGCTCTTGTTTACTCAAAGCTCTTCCATTTTGAAGGTGTGTGGTTGGGCTGAGCCACACCACAACCACTTGTTTACAATAAACAGAAAGCTCTTGGGTTAATGGTGTATGGAAGGACTGAGCCAAATCACTACAATAAAAGGTTTTCCAGTTCACAATCTTGGGGTTCACAATGTGATCAAATATCCTACAATACCTATGTTTTTCCCTACTAACTTTTTCTTCTTCTGCATTATCACTACTCACTCATGTTTTAGATAGAAACTGAAATCTTCTTTCTTGAAGCCATGTTCAAAGTTTTGCTGGCCTCACATGAACTCTAGGATTCCCTAATGTTGTAACTATGTAATATCTGCTGTCTGTGGCCTACACTTTATTGCACTGGAGTGTGCCAGCGATTCAGCACTTTGCTGGAAGAAGGATAGAGTCTACAGAGTTGAATTCTGTTGTGTGTCTCACTAATCTAACTCTCATTAATGGATAATTTCTTGATTTTTTTTCTAGTAATTCTCCAACTTCAGCTATACCAGATATAGTCTTGATTTAGTGATGGTTTTTATTTCTTTGTCTTGTTTTCCTTTTATTAAATTAAATTGACTTAACTGAAGCAAGCAACTCATCTTGGCTTACAATAAACTTAGATATTACAACAAAACCAAGTCAGTGACGTTTATATGCAATGTGGTTTGGTTTAATAGCCAGATAAAGTTTTCCAGTAATGAACAAAATGAAGATCGTAAGAGCATTTGGAAATACTTCCAGCTGAACACTGTGGCTCTCTGAAATATTAATAAGTCAAGATATATCCATTATAGAAAAATGGTTTCAGATGTTTTGCTTTGAGGGCTATTATGGTACTAGAAATCCTTTAAAGATTTATTACAATTTCAAACATACAAGTAGTTCAAATAATTGAGCTCTTAGTGTGTGTGATTTTCACAGGGTTTTTTTGGGGGGGGGCGTGTTTTTTGTTTTTTTGTTTTTGTTTTTTTTTCACCTCACCCTGATTTCCTATAACCTATGTGTTATATTACACTAAAATGAAAAGGCTGCCCAATGTATAGTCTGCTTTCAAAACAAAAGAAAGTTACCCTAGGTCTTATTGGCTGTATGTTGCTGGTTCCTTGGGGGATATATAATTCAGGAGGCCAACCATAAACAATAATAAGCATACCAATGAAGTTCAACATGATAAACCACTGAGTTTTATTTGAATTTCTTACAAGAATATGGGTGAGAGGTTACTTACCGGAACAGAAATGATCAACAACGGATGCAGCATCAGAGGCCCACATGAATGTGAATGACAGCTCACAAAAACCAGAAGACTGGAGAAAATTCTCAGGCAGCTGGACAGATTGGAACGTGTCTAGGCTAGGTAGCTCACTTGGCCTGAGCCACTTTTAGGCAGCTGGCTCTGCTCCTTCCAGGCAGCTCAGTTTATCTGAGAGTGTTTCTTAGCAGCCCTTACTTCTTACATATGCTTAGGAAGGGCAAAGTTTAGAGACTCTGTTCAGTTTTAGGAAATTCCTAAAGCTTCTAAGTTGTTTACCTCCTTAATGATGGATTGTTTTATCTTGGAGGGAATTGTTACATAATGCATTTATGTGTAACTTTAATTTTTTTAAACCTTATTTTTAATAATCATTCTTAAATGCTTTAACCTCCCTGGTAGCCCACTACCCACCAGAGTAGTGGCAAAGAAAGGATATGGGGGAAGTGGACTTGGTTAGAAAGGTTCTTTGGAACAACTCCCATTTGTATTATCCTGGAAATTGACTATTCAGTTGACAGATTAACAGGAAGCGCAATTCAATCCAAATGCAAACACTTCACGGATGTGCCAATAGTCTAGTTAGACAGAGTTGGGTTAGCAGCTGCAATGATATGACCTAGCAGAGACAGCCAGGCCTCCTCCTCAGCTCAAGTCAGTAGGAGGGACCAACAGCAACACCAAGAGAAGTTCTTGGCTATGTCTCTCTCAAGGAATGATCAATGAAGATGTGAGATCATAAAGCTTTACACAGCTAGCTGAACCAACAAGCCAAGCTCTGTTGTCTCTGTCACTTCATGAAAACCTATGCATCAGCACGTGTCTTGCCTCAACGAGTGCATCCAATCAACTTGAGTCAGTGAAAATGACAAGAAACTGCAATACACCACCAGAAATTTTTTTTGGTGTATTTCTGTCTTTGGAATTCAGCTCAAGTATGCAATGTAAGGCAGGCCAATCCATACATATTATTAGAAAAAAAGTCCTTCATCATGGGTCCTTTCATGTACTTCCCTTAGCCAAACATCGTCTTTCCTATGTCTACTTCAGTGAAACGTTCCTTCATGAGTCTGTCTTAGCCTTTCACACCTGTGTCCACTTTAATGAAATGTTCCTTCACATGTTTGTTCTAGCAAAACACCATCCAAACAACTTTTGAAGGAGCCCTTCAATTTCTACTTTACTTAGGCATCTTAACAACTAATTCAAAATCTTTTTATTTTATTTTGATAGAATACATAGTAAGTTGATAATTTTGAGTTATTAGCCAAGATGTACATAACTTACCTACCATCTCTATCCCCACCTTTCGGTTGCACCTGATTTAAAGAGGATCTTTATTATAATTAGATCTTAAAACAAAAATTAGATTCAAACTCATAAATGTATTAAGTTCTCAGAAAGTTGAAAGGTAAGTCCTTTTTCCTCCTGGTTAGATTTGATAATGGATACTATTGATTGTCAACTTCACAATATCCAGAATCACCACCCTGGAGAAGCCCTAGGGCATGCCTATGAGCGATTATCTTGATTAGGTTAGTCCCTTAACACCATGTGCTGAAATATCTAGATGGAGTTCTCTGAAGTGGGAAGAGTCAGCCTCAATAAGAGCCACACAATTTTGGGCGCTCTTGCTCTTGTTCTAGACTGCACAGAAAGGAGGAAGCTAGCTGAGTACCAGCATTCAACGTTAATTGGCTTCCTAACTGTGGACACAGTGTTTTCAGCCTTTTTTTTATGTTTTTTTTCTTAATTAGTTTTTTTGCCTCTGCTGAATACAACTTCCCTGTCAGGCTGTTCTTGCAGACAATGTAAATCTTGTCTTCAGTAAGTTATTCTATGTCAGGGAATTTTATATGGAAATGGGACAAGTAACTAATTCAGAACACATGCATTCTACATTAAAGAGGGAAGCCTAGAAGAGGGATTGTGCTGCAATCACAAAAGCTGGTGCCTCTACCTGTGATTACACACTTATACAATCTTCACTTTCGTGAGGTCCTTTCTTGTTCACCAGGACAACAGGTAAACAAAATTGACACAAGATCCTGGGATTTATGACTGACAGGAAGGTCAGCAAGCAGATGAATATCAAACTGAGAACCTTTAGCTGAGATGGTGGACAAATTCCTCTTGCTATAGTATAAGATGCAAACGTTGAGTGTCTGGCCAGCATTTCAAGAGAGAGGGAGGAGGAAGATGGGTTGCCATTGACAGTACCCCTGCTTTAATATGCGATATCCTAATTTGGGAAACCATTGATATATTTTCTTTGTCGTTGTTGTGGGTAAATCCTTCACTGGTCTATGAAATAAGATTTCTGTTTTTAATTTGAGATTAAAAGTCTTCCAAAAGCCCACCAGAGTTTGCTCAGTGAACCACATTAAATTAAAATTTGGCATTATATCATGTTGGTGATCTCAACAATCTAGACAGATAACAAATTGGTTCTGTTTGAGGTCAAAAATGAAAAGTCTGCTCATTGCTGTAGACAATAATGACTATTGTTTGTCAATTATATAAACCTTTCTTTGTTTTGGGTACTTTATTTAACATCTCTGAATGGACACATCCATAACCACAAAATATATTACAGCTGATTAGACTTTTGTGCTATGATGAAATTTTGCCCAGCATGGCATTAGGGCCATAACTATCAAGAAGTTAGCATGACACACAATAGATAAAATTGTAAGAACTAATACAAATATTTTTTATATTTGTATTAATTATCCTTATATAGATATAGATCTGTGGTTACAACAGGGAGCTTTAATTGTGTATGCATACTGTGCATTAAAAATTTTAGAAAACCTTAGTCAATATTTAGACAATGATCTATTATTTTCTCGATTTTCAGAAATAACTTGAGATAGACTGGCCAAATAAATTGAAACAAATACTATTTTATTTATTTACTGTATTTTGACTATGCCTAGGACAGCATGGGAGTCAATGTATTCATGAAAGCTATTTTAACTTCATATCACTCCTTTCAAAAACAGATCTGTAATCAAGATTCTGCTAACTGTATTTGAAAATATTTACTGTTTCTTCAAACTCAGACAATGAGCTCACTATGAGACCTAGGTTATTAAGGAAGTAGAAAATAAGCCGGGTGGTAGTGGCGCATGCCTTTAATCCCAGCACTTGGGAGGCAGAGGCAGGCAGATTTCTGAGTTCGAGGCCAACCTAGTCTACAGAGTGAGTTCCAGGACAGCCAAGGCTACACAGAGAAACCCTGTCTCGAAAAACAAACAAAACCAAACAAACAAACAAACAAAAAATGGAAGTAGAAAATATTTTTCAGGAAATATTTCTGAAAATAAAGAAAAGATGTGCTTAAGCGACATCAGAATTTAGTGCATACGGTACTAAAACAACTGCCAACATGTCACAAGGATACCTTTTAATGAGTAATTAATACCAATGTCTATATTGTGTTGGAGTTCTCTTCTCTTTTCTATGTCATGTCTTACTACTAATTTTGAAGGAAGCTTTTTCAGTGCTAATCTGATTCTGGGACTATTCTTAGAAAATCTGAGAAACAGAGAGGGAGATAAATTTAGGTTTTGCCATTGGTACAGTTCTTGCAATCCTATGTCCATTGTTCAAGACAAAGCGATTAAGCCATATCTTAAAAACAAAACAAACAAACAAACAAACAAACAAACAAACCAACAAAAAAAACCCAAATGTCTGAAAGGCTCTACCCAACAGCTGACTGAAACAGATCCAGATGCCCACGGGCAAACATTGGTCAGAGATGGAGGTCAGGGACCCTTACAGAAGCATTGGGGGAAGGATAAAAGACTCTGAAGCGGATAGGAACCCCACAGCAAGACCAACAACGTCAACTAACCTGGACTCTTGGGGGTTCTCAGAGCCTGAGCCACCAACCAAAGAGCATACACAGGCTTTTCAGAAGCCTTGGCACATGTATGGCAGATATGTAGCTCAGACTCCATGAGGGTCCCCCAACAACTGGAGTGGGGGCTGCCCCTTAAGCCTGACTATGCAATCCCTTCCCCAACAGGGCTGCCTTTTCTGGCATCAGTGGAAGATGATACACATAATCTTGCAGAGACTTGATGCACCAGGGTGGAGAGATACCTGAGGTGGGGGAGGGAAGGATGAGAGGAGTGGCTCTGAGAGGGGCAACGGGGGGAGGGGAGTGTCAGTGGGATGTAAATAAATAAAATCTATTAACATAATATTATAAATTGACCTGTTGGGATACTAGCAAATGGTTCCTTTATGCAGTTGGTTTTCAGGGGCTATGACTTTCATATTTGTGGGTCTAATCCACTTTAAACAGAAAAATGCTTGATTGCTACTGAGCCTGTACAGACATCTAAATCCTCTCATAAACAGGAGAGCGTAATAGCTATCCAGACATCATTCACACTGAATTAGGCACAGCAAATCATCTATGGATAACCTGAGAGATAATATCCAGCTTCCCACATGAGGCTGAGCATCCAGGAATTAAGAATCCATGTGTACAGAGTTAGGCAGTATCCTCATCTGTAACACTTCCCACCCCACGAACAAATACCACTTCTTAAATGATTTTGTAATAGCATATAATCTCAAACAGAGAAGGGTATCATTTCATTATACAAGCAACCCTGAATGAATATATTGTTTAGTAAGTGAAGAAGACATTTCCCTATCAAAAGTGCTGCTTATTTATCATCAGGGACAATTTTTATTACAACACTGAGCCCTGTCTTCTTTCTCTGGTGATCACATACCCCCTCCCCCTCGCTCTGCCAGTTACATGCTGTCAGCTAGCAAGGTGTATACGCCAGCTAAAAAAAAAAAAAAAATGAAGTTTTCTTCTTTATAAAAGTAGCCCATTCATGAGAGACTAAAGACCCGTGGTATAGATTTCAATGTCTGAGCTGAGGAGAGCATTAAGATGTCAGCTTAGATGCTGTTTCATTTTTCACATCTGAGTTTGACTCCAGTAGCAACCTACTCCAGTCTCGGAGATTGCAACTTGATGCTCACTCACGGGGCTCTGCTTCTCAGCAACATGGCTTGAGCCTCAACCTGTGCACCACAATGGCTCCGGAAATGGGGGGGGGTGCTATTATAAAAGCACTTCAACAAATGAGGTCGTTCTGGGAGTGAAAAGAAAAGGAAAAGAGCTTTCATTTACGTTAAAACTTTTAAGATTAGTTTTTATTTATCATGCATGAGGAGTTGCCTGTGTGTGTGTGTGTGTGTGTGTGTGTGTGTGTGTGTGTGTGCGTGTGTGTCTGTTTTAGTTGGGGTTACTATAGCTTTGATGAAACACCATTACCAAAGTAAGTTGCGGAAGGAAAGGTTTATTTGGCTTCCACAGTGGTTTATTACACTTCGACATATTAGAAGTCCATCACTGAAGGAAGTCAGGGCAGGAATTTAAGCAGGGCAGGAACCTGGAGGCAGGAGCGGGTGCAGAGGCCATGGAGGGCTGCTTACTGTTTTGTGCCTTGTGCTGGCTAATTTAATGTAAACGTAACACAAATTACAATCGTTTATAAGGAGGGAACCTTGATTGAGAACATAGGAGACAAACCTCTTAGGGTATTTTCCTAAGTAACAATTGATGTACGAGGGCCCATTGTTTGTGGGCACACCCACAAATGTTCCTGGATTCTGTAAGAAATTAGGCTAAGAAAGCCATGGAGAGTAAGCCAGTATACAATACTCTTTGATGGCCTCTTTATCAGCAGAACCTTCAGGTTCCTGCCCTGTTTGAGTTTCTGTCCTGACTTCCTTCAATAATGAAACAAATAAACCCTTTCATCCCCACATTGCTTTGGTCATGACGTTTCATCATAGCAATATTAACCCTAAGAGACCCTTCATGGCTTGCTTTTTATAGAGCCCAGGACATCAATGACTCCATGCACAATGGGCTAGGCCCTCCACATGAATCACTAATTAAGAACGTGCCCTGCATACAGGCTTGCATACTACCCAGTCTTATGGAGGCATTTTCTCAGTTGAGGATTCTTTCTCTCTGATAACTCTACTTGTGTCAGGCTAACATTAAAAACTTACCCAGGACCCTATGTAGGTGCATTCCACATGAGTACCTGGGACCCACGAAAGCCAGAATTGAATATCAGATCCCTTGGAAGTAGAGGTACAGATGGTTGTAAGTTACCCTGTGGGTGTTTGAAACCAAACCTCCAAACCTGGGTCCTCTACAAGAGTAGCACACAAAAGCTTTTAACAAATGAGCCAGTTCTTTAGCCCCCATCTTACAACTTTTAATTTTCAGAATCCTAGATGTATTTTATCAGTTAAACTCTTCAGTGACATTGACAGTCTGATAAGGAATATATGTATATATTCCCATGTATAGCTTAAGAAAATCAGTAAAAATCAAAAGAAAAAGTAAGTGAATAAAATCCTTTATATTTATAGAGTTGGAATAACAATATAGCTCCATATACTAGCCTTTGATTTCCTTTATTAAATTCAGGGAACTTCCAGTTAGGTTTAAAATGTATTGCTTTGAGGAAGGTATGGTGGTACAGGCCCAGAATCTCAGCACTCTAGAAACCAAGGCAGGAGGATGGCTAGATCCAGGCAAGCCTGTGTTACACAGTAAGATGCTGACTAAAAGTAAAGAAAACAATGAAGAGAGAGAAAAAAGCTCATGTGGCCTTTTATGTGTTAGGGTTGTGGGTTGCCTTCCTCAAATCTTAGTAAAAAGAAAAACAACAAAAACAAGTGATAAACCTCACTCTACTGCTTCCCAGAAATCCCAATTCTCACTCTTGCTATACTTCCCACTCTCCAGCCAATCAGTTTTCTTCTCTACCTACTTCAAGCTGTATGATCCTCGTTTGTGCATAGCTCCTTCCTGACTGTGCCCTTCTTAGTTCACAACAAGAAATTAGTAAAGCTCCAGAGCTCCATCACAAGCCCCACAATTTTCACATTGAGAGTAAACCCGATTCCTAATTTGCTTTTCAATGACTATTTCTTCCTCTCTGATCAGTTGAAAACAATAATCAAGTGCTATATTTATCCCTTAATTAAGACATACAACTGTAGCTCAGACCTATTATTTTATGGAGGCACTCTTTAGTTCCTTCAATCAGAGTATGACAACAAAAGCCAAACACAAACACATGAGATACACAGGCTCATGACATCAGAAAACACAAGGTCCCAAGCTTGAAAAAAACACCACATACATGAGAAAGATAGACTGTTCTACACTCTAAGGACAAGCAGAAGAAAACCAGTGTTCAGAAGTCTGGCAGAGGGGACTTCATCACGCTCATTTTCTCCTTGTCAGGAATCTGATGGAATTAGATTTTCTTTGCTATCACAAAGAGAAACTCAGGAAGTACGAGAATGATTTTCATAGGACCCAAATAGGAAACACAGCCACAACATGCATACAGGGGAAGGAGGGCATATCTACTTCCAAATGACATCACACAAGGCATATGGTTGACAATGGATGGCGGATGACATAAGTGAATAACTTCCAGCCAAGATTTCCATAACAGATGTCCTACATTACAGCCATTGGTGTAAAAGAAGAGACTCTCCATTTTGCTTTTCAGATCAGTGCCTTCAAAAGTGCTCTCAAATTTCTATCTCAATTGAAGAACACATAATGAACTTTTTCTTAGACCGTTTGATATATTTTGGTGTTTTCAAAAGACACTGTTCAATATTCTTCAACAGTCCATCTCTTGCCCAGAAATGACAGCAGGAATTTATGCCAAATGTACCCCTTTCCCTTACTGCTTCTCCCATTTCATTATCTCTTAACAATTCTGGAGGCGAATGCAGCAAAATTATGAAAGAAAAAAAAATATACCTTGAGCCTATAAGAGCGTTCTTTTGATGGCGTAGTTTTATTTCTTCGAGAGGCAGGCACCTACATGCCTGTCTGGGTATAGAACGCATCCTCAAGAGAATGGTGACCCAGCTAGCACCCAAATGTCTATACCCTTGGTGATTTCTGCTCCTCATGCCTTCTTACAGCTGTTTGTCACGGCGCCTCCCCCGCCTCCCAGTCTTCTATACTCTATATACTACATTCCCTTATTCAAACTTTAATTCAGCAGCTTTTCCCCTTTCTTCACGAGGCCAGCAAATGCTGACCCAGTGCCTGAGTAGCCTTCAGACGTCTTAAGCGAAGCCAGGAACAGAGTTTATGATGGCTGAGTTTGGCTTTACTCTAGGAAACAGAATTTCCCTGAAACTGCATCTTGTACCTTTCATTCTTCAATAGATGTAATCTTAAGAGTCTGCAAGTGAAGAAGAAGAAGAAGAATGTCTAAGTATCTCCGCCTTCAGATTACTTCCCATGAACTCTTCTTCCTGCCTGGCTGTAGAATAGAAAGTCATAATAGTTCTCTCCAAGGACTGAACACATTGCCACTTAGGTGACAAACCTTCTTCCTGTCTCATTACACTTAAGAGTGGCTAACTGTCTCTTTTCTTAAAAGCCTGGAAGTCAGAGAAGGTTTAAGCAGACGGAATTTCCAAAGCCGTTTTCTTTAATATTTCAAAGCCTTGTCGTTTCTTCTTCAGAATTTAGAATACCCATCACTTTGGATAAATAAAAATTTGAGAGATGTGGAAATGATTTCCTTTTTTTTTTTTTTTTTTTTTGAAATTTCTAGACTATGGATGAAAATAAATTTTTAAAAGACTGAACATAGATGTTCAGATAATAGAAAATGATAGTAACATATGGACAATATGAATATACAGGAGGCTCAGGCTGGATGAATACAAGAAAGTATAAGAATAATGGGAAGGCCCCTCACTAGCAAGAGAGTGGATCCTGCACTTCTCCTGGGCAGCACAGTGGTGTTGGACCTGATAGAAAACGTACAAATGAGTGAGCCCTAAGGGTGTGAGAGCAGGACAGCTGGCTCACCCCCATACAGCCTTTAGCACTTGGGACAGTGGGCCCCATGCCTCTACTGAGCAGCCCAGTGGAGCTGGCTCTGGAGGCACTTGTTAGCATCCGAACCATTCACTGACAGGCGGAAGCTGTTTACAGTGAGCTTCTGAATCCAGGGATGATGTCATCCTGGGCGACAATGACTCTCCTGTGTCTGTTGTCATGGCACCTGTCCCATACCCTCTGCATTAGTTACCTATGCCGTGGCCTGGATAAAAGATGTGGACCCTGACCCATAGTGCGCTCTCTCTTCCTCACTTCTTCCCCTCACCCTCCATCAGGGGTGCCTCTGTCAATAAACACCTCTCCCCGTGAGAACTGTGCTGGCTTGAAGTGATCTGTCCAGGAATTTGCCAACAGCATGGGTGTGGGAGAGCTGTCTCTGAAGAGCTGACCCTACCTCCTGAAGATACTGGCATTGGATGGTCTAGCAGAAGCACTGCTGGGGAGCTCACTCAGGTGGTGCAGATAAGGGAGAGCCAGCAGGCTGACCAGTTAGTTCAGCTACTACCCAGGTCCAGATTCAGGAGTTTGAGTTGGCCTACCCCTAAAATATTTATTATCCGTGAGCTGCGGGGGGGGGGGGGGGGCATGTGAAAATGCTGGCTCTACTGATCCAAAGCTGCAGAATCTCCAAGACTGAGGGGAAACCCGAAGGAGTTCTGGTGAGGAGCCAATCCTGAGGGTGCCACAGAAGCTGGAGACCTCGAAGCAGACAAATGACTCATCACAATGCACATTGGCTCGTAAAAAACGTGTGGCCAGAGGAGTCACACTACAGCTTACCCTTACACGACAAGATGTTTTGTTTTATTTTGTTTGTGCGTTTGTTTTTTTTTTTAATTTGGGTGGGGGAGATGGCAAGGGTAGAGGGACGATATGGGGACACAGGCAGATGGGGGGGGTTGCAGCGCATCATGTGAAATTCCACGAAGCATCAATGGAAAGGTTTTAGAAAAGAATTATGGGGTGGAACATAGAGAAATAGATCCTAGGGGGGAATATAGATGTATTAACAGTACAATGGGGAAACCACAGCAGGGGTGAAAAACAGACCATAATAGTATGTGAACATTTAATTAAGCGATTGAGTCCTAAGAACAAGAAGTTTTATGATTACGGCTAGTTGCTAAGGCATTTTGTGTACAGATACCGTGCTTAGGTAATTTTAACAATTGAGGTGGATATGGTAGACAGCTCTACACGTCTGTGGCTACCATGCACCCCTGAGAATGTAACGCCATCAGACACAGTGTAGACAATACAGCGGTCATCTCTGAACTCTAGAGAGGGTATGCACGTATTATGTAACGCTTCCCTTAAATATTCTTTATCAAGCTATACTTTCCTGTCTACTGCCTTTAAATTGCCTTTGTCCCTATAGTATAGCAGAAAGCAATTAAGACTTTTTTCACCAAGTTGTTCTACATGATTCACAAAATTCATAATTTTGCTTTGAGTTTCTCAAAAATAAAAAGAGTAGAAATCACATTAATATAAGTGCTAATTTATGCTACTATGAAGTTCTTATGCCTATAATAGCTGTTGGGATTTTATGGATAATTAAACAGTGCACAGGATGTAGTTATAAACTAACAGATTTCTCATTAGACTATCTAATAAATATTTTCTACTTTGCTTTGTAAAACATGATCTCTTTTTAAAGTCTTTGTTCCAAAAGATAAAATGCAATTTATAGTGAATGTTAAATTGATTGAAGTAAAATTCCTTTCATTTTTTATTTTTATTTTTTTTTTACTTTATTTTTTATTTTTTATTTTTTTATAGAGAGTGGATGTTGGCAATTGAATGCCTGCTGTTTATTCAAAGTGTGTAGATCAGCAGCAGACATGGACAGTTGGCTGATTCCCCACTTCCCACAAGCAGGATGCTGTGTTCTGTGAAGGGAGGTTTGTTATCAGTACAATGAGCAATTGGGAGAAGAGGGCACTTGCCTTTATTCCCATGCAAATAAGCTATCTGCAGGTGGCCTTTGAACAGGAGGTAAACTATCATTAAGAAAAGTTAAAAAAAAAAACTGGGTCAAATTCTTCTTCTTTGTGCTCAAAATTTAATATGTTCAGGAAGAACTACTTAAATTTTATTGTGCTATTTCCTAAGAAAATTTGATATGTCGCCAACAGTCCTGTTACAGTGCTAGATCACCCGAAAAATTTTCCTTTCATAAGATGATTGGTAGATTTAAATTTGTGATATGATTCTGAATGTGTCTCTAGCATTTGTGTCTCTGTATGATATGGAAACTTATTAAGGAAAAAAAAATCTCTTAATTGTGTCAAATCTTTACCCTTCTGAGCCCAGGAGTGAAGTCTGGTAAATTCTATGAAGCCCTCTTGACATACTTTGTTTTCTTGGAGGCAAAGTTTCTATTAAAGGTGCTAATCTCCTTAAGGCATGTATTTTTGTTTCAAAGTTTGTCCTTTTTCCTGGTCAAACTTCAAGTTTAGCAAGTAGCAACAATGTCATAACCTGAACAGCTTACTGTTTTTGTGTGTATCTTCAACTAAATTCATTAGCCCAATACTTTTTGTGGTGATTTGGATAGGCTCATATATTTGAATAGGCTCAGACATTTAAATGCTTGGTGCCCAGTTGGGGGAACTGTTAGGGAAGGATTCAGAGATGTGTGGTCCCATTGGAAGCAGTGTATCACTGGGATTGGTTGGTCTTTGAGGTTTCAAAAGTTCACACCGTTGGCAGTTCTTCCCCTCACTGTCTCTTCCTCCTAGTAGTGGATAGAGATGTAATCTCTCAGCTACTGCCTCAGGATCCTGCTTTCCTGACCCTGCCTTCCTGCGTGTTACTACGCTTTGCACCATGATGGTCATTGACTCAAACCCTTCAACACTGTAAGCCCCAAACCAAGTCTTTCGTCTATGAGGTGCCTTGGTTATGGTGTCTAAGTATCACAACAGAAAAGTAGCAAAGACAACCCTTAAGCTCAGATTCCTAATCATTTGAAGATACTGACAAAGTATAGACAAGTCCCTTGCCACAATGTAACACAGTTGCTCTCCTGGACCATTTCCCAATTGGGTCTTGCTTCAATCTGAAACATCAGCTACAAAGTCGTTTCTGGCCTAATACCCATAGGATATATTTGCCACCTCTCCACAAAACAGCTCTACAGCTTTCTGGACTGTAGTAGATCTTTACAGAAATGCTTCTAATTCCCTGGTACTATTTTTCTATGTTGGTCAGACTTTAGAAGAGCTTTCTTGGTCTCCCTTAATGAGGGTGACAGAATGTAATCTGTAAGCCAAATAAACTTTATCTTTGGTATTATTATTATTATTATTATTATTATTATTATTATTATTTTGGATCCCTACTTCTCAGCTCCCAATTTAACAGAAGAGAAAGTTGACCTAGTACAAGAAGAGACTGCATCACAGTAGCCGGGAAGCAGTCACAGAGAATGTCCAGTCTAGTGGGCTTTCACCTCTCTCCTCTTTAATTCGTTCTCTGCATCCAGCCTGTTCTCAAGTAGTCCTGCCTATTTTCAGAACTGGTCCTCCTTTTGAGTTAATGTTCCCTGTAAGCCACTTCATAGACAGACCTGGAACAGTGCTTGTGGGAACTACTCTACCCAACCAAGTATAAAATCAAGTTTAATAATTGCATAGGCAGCTATATGATTCATATAACCCACACAAAGGGAGAAGTCACAGAGCAAAGCAAAGGACATTATTATACTCCTTCTCTGGAATAAGAAGCAAATCTAGAAAGGGTAAGCTAGCTTTGGATAAAGAGAACATAAGAATTAATATTCTACTTGATCTCAAAGGTATTTCTCTTTCTAAAAGAAGATAATTTCTTCTAATTTTTCTTTTTTTAAAAAAATAAGATTTATTTACTTATTTTATGTATGTAAGAACACTGTAGCCGTACAGAAGGCTCACAACTGAGCCTTCATGTGGTTGTAGGGAATTGAATTTTTAGGACCTCTGCTCGCTCTGATCAGCCTTGCTTGCTCTGGCCCAAAGATTTATTTTTTGTTATACATAAGTACACTCTAGTTGACTTCAGACGCACCAGAAGAGGGCGTCAGATCTCATTACAGGTGGTTGTGAGTCACCATGTGGTTGCTGGAATTTGAACTCAGGACCTTTGGAAGAGCAGTCAGTGCTCTTAACTGCTGAGCCACCCTGCCAGCCCCTCTTCTAATTTTTCAATTCAAACTTTGTCCTCTTGTTATTGAGTCTGAGGCTGGGTAATGACTTTCTGAGTTCTACTATCTAAATCCCTTGGATTACATGTCCATCTATTTTGTTCAACTGTTTAGAGTCCTAATTAGCCAGGATCTTCTGATTTTTTTTCAGCTTATTACTTTTCTCTACCCTTAGCTCAGAATTCCTTTTACAGAGCTCTAAGATTGCTTGCAGCCTCTCCTGATGAAGTGTCTTGTGTCTGTCAAGTACACAAATATGTAAACCTTCCTATTGAACCTGAACCCAAAGTCCCACTCAGTCTTTTTCCTGGAAATATTCCAAGAAGATATTATTTCATAATGAATTCAGACTATCAAAAATCCAATAGTACTCTATAAAGATAGTAAGGGAGAATCTATATAATTATTTTGATACAATTTTTCCTCTTTATATCAGAATGAATTCTTATGGTTAAAATTCAATAAAAACAAACTATGACAAAAAACTCACTAAATGATGATGATGCAACATCTACTTTGCTAGAATATTCATTACTTTTATTTTACCAAAAGACAAATTGTTTGCATGAGTTCAGTGTGTATTATGTCCGGTTCTGTTATATGGTTGCCATATGCATTGAGTACAGTTCAGCTTTGGCTACCATTCTATTGTAGATTGTATTAGTCAGGGTTTCTATTCCTGCACAAACATCATGACCAAGAAGCAAGTTGGGGAGGAAAGGGTTTATTTAGCTTACTTCCACATGGCTGTTGATTACCAGAGGAAGTCAGGACTGGAACTCAAGCAGGTCAGGAAGCAGGAGCTGATGCAGAGGCCATGGAGGGATGTTCCTTACTGGCTTGCTTCTCCTGGCTTGCTCAGCCTGCTCTCTTACAGAACTCAAGACTTCCAGCCCAGAGATGGCACCACTCACAAGGGGCCCTACCCCCTTGGTCACTAATTGAGAAAATGCCCCACAGCTAGGTCTCATGGAGGCACTTCCCCAACTGAAACTCTCTTCTCTGTGATAACTGCAGCCCATGTCAAGTTGACACACAAAACTAGCCAGTACAATATCCAAATAAATGAACAATATTAATGTAATAAGCTTATGCCGGTTATTGTCAGGATATTTCTATTATATAAATCCTTAAGACAGAAAGATTTAAATCCATCTGATTCAATTCACACTACAAACATATTTTTCTGAAAAAAAATATTATTTTAATTTCATATGTTTTTCAATTTTGGAAAGCACTTGAGATCACTAAACGATTTTGGTACCCTAAAGCGTTTTTGTTCTAGCTAGTTTCTCATGAATTTGACAGTTGTCTGGTAAGGGGGAGACACAGTTCAAAGGACACCTTGGCCTGTAGGTATGTTGTAGAGCATTTTCTGAATGAGTAAATTGATTGATGTAGGATGGCCCAATCCAATGTGGGTGCTACCATATCCAGAAAGGTGGTCCTGTGTTTTATAAGAAAGAGCATAAGTCATGGAGAGCAAGCCAGTAAGCAATGTTTTTTCTTGGCTTCTGCTTCCATCCCCTGCCTCTAGAGTTCTCGCCCTCCATGAGCTTCTGCATGATTTCCTCTATTGTAGACTTGTATCTGGAATTGTAAGATGAAACACACCCTTGCCTCCCCAAGGTACTCTTGGTCACAGTGCCTGATCATAGCAATAGACACTCTACCAAAGACACATGTTAAAACCAGAAACAGATGTGTGAGGTGGTACATAACTGCTATCCTACTTAGGAGGCTAAACCGGGAAGATCGCCACAAATTGAAGACCAGTCTGGGCCACCCAGCAAGTGCCAGGCTGTCCATTTCTACACGGTGAGTATCAGGTTAGCCAAGGCTATGTAGTAGGACCGTGTCTTAATAAAGCAAACAGAAACAAACAAACAAACAAACAAAAAAATAACAGAAACCTTAGACACGACTACATTTAAGGACACTTGCTAAGCATACACGTATTCTTTCCTTTCCATCCATAGGTCTTGAGTTTATTTGTGACGACTTAGAGTTCACTGGGAGTATTCGGCTTTGTCTGGGCACCAGGTATTTCGTCTGAACACTCTGTTTTCCTCAACATAGGCAGCATGTTTAGATTCTGGAGTATTCTTAATGGGTAGTGTCTTCTGTGGAGAGGCACAGGGGAGGCTCTCCTCATATTCCATTATGCTTTTTCAGAAGATGACAGAAATTTGTACTTGATCTGGCAAAATGCTTTTTTACCCCTCTGAGGTCAAGGAATGAATCTTTCTCAGCTGTTTCCATGGAGATTTTTTTTCCCATTTTTGCAACTGTCTATTGTCTCCTCTGTGCCCTGGCATTTATCTTTTCAAATCTCTTGAGGTATCTGGCCCCAGCATTCCTCTTCCCTGAATGGAGGTCCTTGGCTTTCCCCTTATGCATTGTTTTCTTTGTGGGGATTTGGGGTGCTTGCTTTTTATTGTCTTTTCTCTCTCCTTTCTACATGACATGTGAGCCCAAGGGAGAATGAATCCATCTATTATTCTCTGTTCACCTCTCTCTTTATTCATATGCCAAAGCATTAAGGGGGGGGGGGGAGTGCTACAGATCAGACTCTACTAGGAAGAGGTGCGGTATGGAAACGAGAGCTGTTAAATTCTTTCTTCTGGACATGAAATGGCTGTGGCGGTCATGCTGTACACATGGTCTCACATGGGCGTTGGTGACCGACAAAAGGTCTAAACACTGTCAAACCAGCCAGCATTCTAGCTGGGACGGAAGCTCATGATATCACACCAGGGAGAATCATTCTTATTTGTGGGTGACCACAGGTAGACATCCTATGCTCCAGCTGATGGCCCTACAATTCGTGTACATATGAGCAGCACTTAGTGGCTATTAAAGAGAAAGATGAGACATACAGGAAGCTAGCAAAGAGACCTGATTAGGGTCTATGACTGGGAGTTGGAGGAGGAAAATAGGGACTTGCATGACTATATATATACATATATATGTATATCTACACATGCATGACTATATATATATATACACACATATATGTATATATAAACATATATATTATATAGCATATAAGTATATTATAGTACATATATTGCACACATATATATTGTTATATAATATATATTATATAACAGAGATATATAATATAGTATACATTGTACATATATATGTATATATAGTTATACTATAATGTCTATGTAATACATATACATATATATACATATATATGTGTTTATATACATATATTATTCTCAAATGACTTTTTTTATATTTTATTTACTCTTTTAGAATTTCATAGAATATATTCTTATCACATTCTTTACTATTCTTCAACTCCTTCCAGGCCCTTCACCTATCTTCCATACTTCATGTTCTTTCTGTCTTAAAAAATAGCAAAACCAGAAGAAAATAGACATTCAAAAACCATGGAATATGATTTCTGTTGGTCTACTGCCTCTGAGCATAAGGCTTGCCCTGGTGGTTCATATACCTTATGTCTCCTAACTGAAGAAACGTAATTGTTCCTTCACCATTATTTGTCAATAGTTTCTCAACTAAAGGTAGGGCTTGGTACTCAGTTCCCCATCTCTGTGCTCAGATTTTTTTGGTCTAGTTTGAACTTGAGCATGCCAAGAGAGTTTCTGTGAGCTCATGTGCACATCAGTTCTGTTGAATCTGGAAGATGCTCATTCCTTAAAATTATCCATCAATTCTGTCTCTTTGTTAGTTATCGTCCTCTGTGAAAGGAGGTTCCCCTGATAGGGGCTGAGAAGTGTGCTGATCTGTGAGCAAAGCAATATGTCATCAGGAGTCATTTTATCACTCTGTTCATTCAATAGACTAATAGTAGTAGATTTTCTACTAATGGAATGGGCCTTAAATTCAATCAGAAAGTAGTTGGTTACCACCCCCCCCCACCATCCCAATAATAATTTAAAATAAAATAAAATACTCAGTAAGAGCAAATATATTTGCCAGCTGATTTCACCAGTATGCTCCTGAAAGCTCCACATCAGCTCTGGGTGCATATTCAAGATCTATACACCAGTGAGAGTTAGCTGATCCATACAGCTCAGCATCTTGAAAGTATAAGGGAGCTGGTGGAAGGCAGATTACTTCCTGAAAGACATGAGCAGTTAGTGGGTGGAGCATCTGGTTTCTAGTCCAGAGATAACCATTAAAGGTTGCTCAGATAAAAGTTTCCATCCACATTCCTTTCTCTTATAAACATTCTCTCCAATGAGAATGTAATGATTTCCTATGAGATTTAATCATTCAAATGACATTTTTAATTAGTTTCTTTCCTCACTCTTTACCTGTCTTAAGATTCAAGCATTTAGCAAACAATATTTAGTTATGGCTTCTTTTTAACCTATTTTATTTTCTTGTTTATTTTATTAGGATTTTTCCTCAAGTTACTTCTCTTTGTGATCCTTCCCCATATTAAATTTATTCCAGGTCTTTCCCTGAAATCTACCTTTCTAAGCAAATTGCATTGCTGTCTCCTCATTGTTGAGGGGAATGCCTTTGTACTATGTTATAGCTGTGCATTATGTTGATGAACACACACGTCTTTCGGTTGTTTGGTTACGCTTGTTTGTTTATTGTTTCCTTAGGATTCCTGACACAATCAAAGATAATATATTCTTTTTCTGGATTAAATAGAGTCTCAGTTTGTGTTTGTCTAGTTCTTTGTGGGACCACCATTTCCATGATAAACACATGTACCATTAGACAAAAGGTTCCCCTCACAATACTCAACACTCTGAGTTGCCTTTAAAAACAACTCATAGTTTACATGAATTTCCACATGAAATTAGGTTCAACAACATTGTAAGGTTAAAATGAGCATACTTGAACCATGTCATTCAAAAAGAAGTGTTTTCTGGGGCGTGAGAGATGGTTTGGTAGTTAAGAAAAATGTACTGTGATTTCAGAAGACCTCAGTTCAGCTCCTAGTTTCCATGTTGGATATCTCACAGCTGCCCATAATTCCAGCTCTACGTGTAGCCGAAGCCTTTGACTTCGGTGAGCACCTGTACTCACATGTACATACTCACACATTGGCACATACTTATACACATAATTAACATAATAAAGATAAAGGTTAAAAAATACTTCCTAATATAAAAATCTCTAGAATGTCTATTCTGTTTGGTTTTTTCCCCCCCCGTACAAACGTCCCATAGATAGAACTTTAACATAGAACCAACTTGGATGGAGCATCATCTGAAATTAGAATTAAGATACAGGTATAGTGGCACAATCTTGTAATTCTAGTATTTGAGATCCTGAGGCAGGAAGGCTGTCATGAGTTCTAGGCCAGAACTCATGATCTATATTCATGAAATATTCCAGGTAAGCCTGAACTGTATTATGAAGCCTTGTTTTAAAACATATAAACTAAAGGAAAACCATAAAATATCTATTTTATTTTATATAACTGTAGTATATACATTTATATATTCTCCATGTGTCACAAGGACCATATTATACACACACACACACACACACACACACACACACATACACACACATACCCCTTTCCTTTGCTCATGGTCCTTGGTATACATGGAGGGTACAGATGATTAAAGCATATTTACTACTTCTCCTCATTAAAAATATATCATCTATTCCCACCAACAAAAAATAAACACAGATTCCCACCATAAAATCCATTGAGGTGACAGTATAATTTCACCCACAGAGGTATAATTAATTGATTCTCCCACAGTCTAAACTGGCCATGAGCTGAAACACACAGGTTGTCCTTAGAAATAAGAAAAGCATGTGGCATCTGTTCACCATGGGTGGTTGACGATTTCAGTACTCCCCTAAGCAAACCGAGCACTGGCAGAATCAAGGAGTCATTTACAGGTTAGTATTGAACCACATTATTTTAAGATCTGGGCAGGGGAGAGACATTTTAGAAGAGATCAGTGGAATACCCTCCATCCCTACTTTTGTCTGTGGTTAAAATCTTAGTGCAAAGCACGAGATTCTAAGGCCAGCAGGAAGGAACCATTAGAGCCTGAAGGACTCTTCCCTGGAGACTCAAGAGGAAACAGTAGAAATAGCATTTATTGTTGAGGCTAAGTTACATCAATATCATCTCTGCATGTTTTCTGTAATCCTCTGTAATCCTCTAAAGCAAACAGGGATGGCAACAGTCTTTTCTATAAACTCAGGTTTCTTCTCTGAGTGACTAGGCTATATCTTCTATGTAGCCTTCATTCTCATCTAACCAAGTCAAACTTCAATTCTTTTGATTCTCAAGAAATGGATGTTTATGCTTTAAGATCCTCTCTCCTCCTCTTACCTTTTATCCTTATCTTAATCTCTCCTTTGTTTGGTTGTTATTTAACAGCTGATGACTTCAACATCTTCCTTCTCCAACCTTGCTTCACCTTGGCCAGCAATGAGACACTTAGAACCCCTCACCCTAAGAGAGATGTAGATTTCAAGCCATGCAAATCCTAGCCTTTTGTTTCCCTTTTCTTGGAAGTGCAGACTCTCCTCTCCCTGGGTCAACACTGCCTCACTTCCCATTCATTTCTTACAGTCCTTTTCATTGACAATCAAATGCCACTTATTTTACAATGATACTATGTTAAAAATCATTTCATGTTCACTGTCTCTTATGAATCTGGTTGTCCATTATATTTATCTGGTAGAGTAAAGGTGCCCAATATCTAGCAAATAAAACACATGACAGACGTTTTGAGGAATACGCTCTTATTTCTACATAGGACTTTTTGCCTTTTCTAGTTACAAGCACAGAATCTATAAACCATATTACTTGCTTGATCTGTTCTTGCTGATGGAAAGATGATCACACACTCCTTGGCACTAAGAAACTTAGAAAGGGCAGATCATGCCACAGTAGGGCAGGTATTCAAATAGTTAGAAGCACGAAGAAAGTCCCCAGGGACACAAAGTCATCGTCGTTGTCTTCGTCATCCTCATCCTCCTCCTCTTCTCCTTTTCTCTTCTTTCTTCTCCTTCTCCTTCTTCTTCTTCTCGTTCTTCTTCTCCTCCTCCCTCTTTGAAGTAAGCTTGAAGTGGCCAAGGATAGTCCTTGTCCAAAGTAGGTTTCGAAGTGAATATCAAAGGAGAGGGGTAGAAAGATTCTAAGAGCAGGTGGACTGGACAGAGTGCTCTGAAATGTTGTCTTCTATACAAGACATGTCTGCTGTACAATAAGCTCATAGCAGCAGCGGCTTCTTAGGCAAGATCTGCACAAGAGCAAACCGGTTAAAAATTCCAGCATAGAGTGAGGAGGGGGCCTCCAAGGTCCCCAAAAAACCACAGGAGCTATTGGCATCTGATCAGTGATGGGGATGAAAAGTCACTTTCATGAGGACTCTGGGTGCTGGTAAATTATCCATGTTCCAGTGAACAAGTCCCCATGCTTATTTGGATGGCACTAATAGGACTCAATGGGTTAAAATCGATAGATAGGTAGGTAGGTAGGTAGATAGATAGATAGATAGATAGATAGAAGATAGGTTGATAGAAGATAGATAGGTAGATAGATAAATAGATACATACATACATACACACATACACACATACATACATAGATACATAGATACATAGATAGATAGATACATAGGTACATAGATACATAAATAGGAGAC
The DNA here is from genome assembly GCA_019843815.1 of Montemys delectorum. NCBI lineage: Eukaryota > Metazoa > Chordata > Mammalia > Rodentia > Muridae > Montemys > Montemys delectorum. Next base: position 12,833 of record JADRCD010175125.1, on the reverse strand, counting down.
AGTATAAGATAGGAGAGTAGGGAGATATGATGTGGGACCCTGGGATAAGATATGGGGGTGGAAGCAGTAAGGGGTCTATGTGATCAAGATACATGGTACACATGTATGAAATGTTCAAGGAATAAAATCATGTTTTTGAAATACACTGACAAGTAAGGTGTGTTTCTTGGAAGTTTTGGAGAGTGATCACAGAGAAATGTCATCGTGAAGGCTTGCAGTTCTATTTATGTTTTTATTTCTCCTTTTACTTTCCTTTTTTTGTTTTTGTTTTAACCTAAATGGGATACCTTCCAAAGTGGAACATTAGACAAACTTTGTACAATCCAATGTATCAACTCTATGGCTTCTGGGTCTGTACAAGACAATAAACTCACCAAAGCTGACTGTTCCCTGCCTTCCTTAAATTAATATTACTTCTTTGTGGATTATAGCTACAAAAAAGACATGCAGGTAATCAACTGGCCTAGAACATTGTAAATGATATTGCCAGGGGATAATGCCTCAGATCTATAGAGACAGCTATATATAAAGCAGTCAATCTAGACTTAATCAAAAAGTTAAAAGAAAAGCAAAATGAAATTAGCTCATCCAGATACTCTATCACTTGTTTGTTTTTACTATCTTTCTGCAAACAAGGCATCTACTAACACAATATAATGGGAGGTATCTATACAGGGCTGAAAATAAGTACATTATTCAGTGGATTTGCCAATAAGAAAGATGAACAATGTAATCAATATGTATCTGTCTTTCAACATGTATAAAAATTCTCATCAAATTCATATTCAAATATGTTCACGTTTACCTAATAGCTGCAAAGCTTATTATTGCTACATGTTATAAACAACACTATAATTTTAGGTACTGTTTCTATGAAAGAAAAATTGTTCATATCTACCACTTTCATTGTCAAGATTCCCCTGGTTTTGTTGAAATATGAAAGAGTAACAACATTAAGTCAAGTGTGATAAATTTCACCTTTTACGTTTATCTTCTCGTTGGCATTTATTGGCACTTGCAATCTATTTATAACCTCATATCTTCTTGCTAACATAAATTATTATGCAAATAGTTGAAATCTTACCAGTTGTTTATAAATATTGCATGTAAGTCTGTAGACTTTAACAACTAGGAAATAGTCTCATTTGTGGCTTATAAATGTAGAATACAGAGTAAGGTATGGCTTGGATCAGTCTGGACAACAGACGGCTCCTGTTCACAGATTCTAGTGAATTTGTTTGGAAAGGGTTTTATTTATACCATTAACATCTGTGCTTTGGAAAATTAAGCTAAAAATTATTTCTACTTCCCTAAAAAATTGGGAAGTAGGTAGTTCTAATAAGTTGACCTTAAATACAACTGAGAGAGTTCCAGTAACATTTAGTCAGTATTGGAGAGTTTTCACATAGTAAATTCACCAATATCCAGTAGTTATGAAATTACCAGATTTTATAAAGTAAGACCAACTTCAAAACTATGCAACACAAATGTAAATACACATATTTACTCTTGAATCACATTGTCAAAAATCTTCAGGAGACTATCACAAAGGTTTAAGTGTTTCTATAAAATACTTCTATGAAAAATACTCCTATGAAGTAATTTTTATATGTATGCACATACATTCATGCATGTACAAATATATGCAATACAGTGTTTTATGACTTCCATTTTCCTCTCACAATAATGAAAATGAATATTAAACCATATTAATATGGAATAAATATTCCCTTAGATTTCTAAAAAGAAGACAGAAAACGACAATTCTGTGTGCAAAGATAGCTATTTCCAATTCTTTGCTTCCTTTCGTGGATTGACCCTTTTAGGTAACACTTTGCAAGGATATCTAAGGTACATTTTCACTAGTTTTAAAAATATTTCAGGATGTTTTGACAATTTTTGCTCATATCTTTTCAGTGTTTATTTCATATGGATGCAATTCAAGTCAAGGTAAGAACAATAAAGTATAAATCAGCTTTGCAAAGACATATAAATCATGAATTTAGCAGCTAATTCAGATCTCAATATTGTGCACGGTACAAAACAATCTATTGCAGATGACTAATTTCAACTCCAACTGTCAAAGTGACAAGAAAACGAGCTATTAAAGTCAGCCTCCCTCACAAATGCATGTGGCACTTTACTGACAAACAGTAACCACTAAATAATGAGCAATATTAGGAAGATTGAAACCCATAATGTAACGGATGACAGCCAAGGGCATAATGATGTCCTCCATCCACTAGTATGACTGGATATTTATTCTTCGGCTAACTTTTGTGTCTTCCTTTTTCTCCAAGTGGATATGAGACATAACTCCCTTTCTCCTTCATATTCTCTTCCTAGTCTACATCATTCAGAACTTCCTGTCTGGCAGTGCAATGTTAGCAAATATTCCACAGTGCTTGGACCACCTGCTATTGTTCTCAGTGTTTAGAGAGAAAAACAGTTTTATCTATTTTTTTTTCTTTCAATCTGGTAAATGAAAGCTAATTTGCAATATGTGTCAATGGAAAAAATTCTAGGCATAAAAATTATACAACCACATCTAAAGTATACTTAAAATTTAATGATAAATCATAGTTATAAACACATAAAAAGAAGTTGTATTCAAGTGATAATCGTAAACATGGAAGTGCATGTTGCAGAGAAAAGTGATTGCACAAAAGTTCTTAAACACTCTACAATGTCTATAAAACTCACATACGGAATTTGTGGTATGCATTTAACACAGTTTTACACACTGGAATAATGCACTCCTCCAGCTCCAAGGACAGTTAGCTGTCTGGGCTAAAGTACTGTTGCCACATCTCACTAGCCACTGAATAACAATGAAACTCATATTGTGTATTTCTGAGGGTGAGTTTAGGGTAGTTGTAACCAAATGAGGTTTTAATTAGAAAGTGTGATATGCCTCCCCATTAGAGTTAAGAATGCTGCCTTCCTTTTCATGTTGACTACTAATCTTTATTGTTTACTTTACAGATCCTGTAATTCTACCTCTTCCTTACCCATCAGTGTTGGACCTCACATGAGCACCGATGCCAGCCTTCATCTGTGTCGAAGTACTAACCCATACCCCATTAACAATTATCTTTGAAAATTCTCTACATATAGAGGAAGTGCTTAGAAACTGGAACACTAATGCTTCTTTTAACATTAAAATTTAATCATTGCCTTTGTCCAAAAACACCTATCAAAGTCTACCACACACTGTCTATTTATTTATTCAGCCTCAAAACAAATATTTTCTAGTTTTGGTTGGTTGAGTCAGTAGACATGTAGACAAATCAAAACACCAGCATGGCGGACCATAAACATCAGGAAGAAAGCTTATGTGAAGCCAGAGAATGTCACAGCAGGAATAGTGAATTCACTGTCCTTGTGTACTGAGTGTGGGGAAGTAGGAAGAAGGTTGCTTCTAATGTGACTCTTTTCACTTGGCTTGAGGAGACCAGTGGGTGACAGTGACATTTTGTGAGGTAAGCTAGAGGAAAATTCTTTCCCTCTTTCCTTTTCTCTTCCTTTCCTTCCTTCTTCCCTCCTTTCCTCCATCCATCCTTCCCTCCCCCACCTCTACCCCCTCACCTGAGGGAGATAGTTTTTGAACATACAAATGTAAAGTGTGGTTGAAAAAGTCAAGGATGCCCAGAGTTTTAAGTGACAATTTCACACATTTTCAGCTAACTGTAATCAGCAACTTTCCTAAGAGAAAGAATGAAATTACAGGTGGAGGACAACACTCACAAGCAAACAGTTATAACAGTGTCTGAAGAGTGTGTCAGTGCTATTGAAATGACTCTATTTTATAAGTTATTAATGAGTTAGCTGAATTACATCCTACATGGGCTTGTTACTAAACATTGCCTATTATGATGGCAAGATAGGAGCTGGAGCATCCATGCCCAGCTATGCGTTTACGTAATAATATTGAAAAAATTTTTCCTCTTGTTCTGGTACTCCATCCTCAATGTGCACATCAACAAATGTGATGGCTGGCAGCATCTCTTTGTAGTTTCTCTTCTAGAAAGAATAAGCACATGCTTGAACTATAGTACTTGTGATTACTAATCGGCTCAGGAAGTATTTATGTGCACTAGCTTGTGCTCTCTATTTTGGGGTCCTATCTCTTTTCTCTACCTTAGATAGCTTTAGGTATCAATCTGACACAGTCTGCAGTCATCAGAGAAGAAAGGCTAGATGAAAGGGTTGCCTGTCAGACTGGCTTGTGAGCATTTTTGTGGGTGATTGTCTTGATTGTTCATGAATGGAAGAAGGCTAAGCCCACTGTAGGCAGCACAATTCCTTGGGCATCTGGTTCTTGGTGGAGTCTGTGAAAGGGGGGCTTTCATTCATGGATTGTGCTTTGAGTTTCTATGTGGCTTCTTGCCCCTATTTCCCTTAAAGATAGACTATGTCCTAGGAGTATAAGATGAAATATATCTTTTCTTCCTCTGGCATATGTTTGATCAGAGTGTTTTTAGTATAGCAGCAGAATGAAGCTAAAATAACAGCTTTCTTTGTGTTGTTGGCACAGTGTTAGCAAGGGAAGGAAGGAACAGCCAGGAGAGAGAGTCCCTTGTTAGTTACGTGTAAGTTTTCATTTCTCCATGTTGGTTTAACCACTGAGCCACAAACCCATGTGATCACATCAGCTACTGGATTTAGGACTTTAGACCTCAGTGTCTAACCTGCTGTATTTAGTTCTAAGCCCATATAAGAATATAAATTAGAAACAACTGTGCTGGATACATGGTGGTCTCTGGACAATGCCCATGTGTGTGCAAACTAAATACTAAGTCTTCCTCAAGTCCTTTAAACTGTGCACAGATTTCCTATGGTAAAATCAATCCAGTGATAACTAACCTCCCTCAGAGGACTATGGTGAGAATTAAATAATACATCACATGCAAAGATTACAGAACATAGGCCCATGAGAGCAACTTAAGACCTAACTCTATCTCTTAGGTGGTACATGGTGCCTTCTGGAGTGTATAAATGGCACATGAGCTGAGCTCCTTGGTTACAGAGAGAAGATTAACTAGAACCAGATCACTCTTAAATTGTCTGGCCTTCAGTTTCATATAGTCAGTTGAGGCTAATGTGGCTGTTAATTTTGAGGAACAGAGAAATGTGTGAAGCTTTTGTATTGGAGATGTGTAGCTTTGGAAGATGCACAAATGGAGAGAGCTAAGTTAAAGAGAACTGCAGACTAGAGGTGTTTTTGGTGCTTGTCTGCATGAGTGACAGCCATATCCCCTATCCAAGCTCCAGCCTTTGGTAAAATTCTCCCATGTCAATTCATTCCTGTATATTTTTTGTTGTTTCATCTCAGCTAGTCTGGATAAGGACATGCCTTTGACCTCCTCATCCTTCAGTGTGTGTTAGCTTCTTCACACAGAGTACAAAATGTTTTTGTTTTAATACACATACAAAACATGAAAAAACCATGTTGTAAGATGACTCCACGAATGGCAGCATTGATAGAAAGGGAAGCCTGATTGTTAGAGAGGATCGCCTAAGCACCTTAGAACATATGGTGACATTCTATCATTCAGACTGTCAATCACATTGTATACCACCGTAAGTGTATGCTTACTAAAGGAGAGGAGATGAGTGCTCATCTTTGCTAACCCTGTCATGAAGTTTATCATAAGACATTCCAGATCAAAATGTTAGCTTAATAGACTGAAGGTTAATGCAGTCGACAAATATTAATGTCAAGATGTCTTAGAAGAATACTGGTTTCATCTTATTTATACTATTATACAGTTCTCAAATGACTTCAAGTCACAACAGTACAAAATTCAAACTACGTCATTGTGTTAGTTACTTTTACATGTCTGAGACCTAATCAGAAGCCACAAAAGGAAGGAGAATTTCAGTTTAATTCATGGTTCAAGGACAGAGTCAAATTTAGCAGAGAGAGCATAGCAGGTGGCTGGGATAGACTGTCTATAAGGACCAAAGTTCATACACTCAGCTGATACATCTGAATCAAGAAACAGAGTGGGTCTACCATTTTCAAGCACTACCCTATTTCTTAGTAGTTCTTATAGGTTCCATAACTTTCAAAAATCAGTGCTACCAAATGAAGACTGAATATTTTAACACACAAGGATGTACGGGGACATTTCACATTCAAATTCTAATCTAAACAGAAAGGTAATATACTATCTGAAGCCATCCTGAAAAATAACCATTCTTTACCAGATATAGGAACAGTATACAAATAAATGAGGCTACTGTTTATCAGGGAAGAAATGGGAGAGTTGTGAGCATACTATCCAGAGCAAGGTGGTCTAACCAGCATCCTTGCTCTAAACCTTTAGATGGATCCTCAGCAGCTTGCTGAATCACTGTGAGCAAAGACACATTATCTTATAGTGAAAGCTGAGTAAACATTCACATTTAATAAAACTAAGTACTGTGATAATGGAAATGGTGAAAATTCCTATCAGACAGCCAGCTTTTCATCATCCTGGAGAGCACAAGGATCAGAGACTTCATTTTTTTTTGTCTTCATGTTCCCAACCCCACCCACGACATCACTTCTTCATCTAACTACTGATGGTGTTTCATGGCAAAGTGCTGAGGCAGCTTTGATAGAGCCCCAGAAGGAAGCTGCCAGCAGAAACTGACATATGAGCTCTGTCACGGAAAATCAATGCTCTTAGTTATTCAGGGGAAAGGATGCTTAAGACAGAAAACAGCAGGTGTGAAGGACAGCCTGAAATGAGAAAGCATGGGATGCCATCAGGCGGGGAGATGCAAGGAGAGTGGCTGGGGTTCCTTCCGGTCTTTCTGGACTGGTGTCCTGAGAGGACCTTGGGCACAAGCTCTGCAGCCAGTCCCACAACACCCAGAGGAAGCTCCACTCCAAGGTGCTCTGACACTCTCAGGATCAGAGGTGAGGAGGAACCAACATCTGTCCTAACACCTGGAATAACTGGGACTAGCAGAACCTAGCACACAGGAACTCCACCAGCAGAGTGGCTTGGGTTCCTTCCAGTCTCTCTGGGCTGGTGTCCTGAGCAGACCTTGGGCTCAGGCTCTGCAGCCAGTCCCACAACACCCAGAGGAAGCTGCTGCACTCCCAGGTGCTCTAACAAGCCCAGGGTCACAGGATCCCAGAATAACAGGATCACAGAGACAGCCTGACTCTGAGGAGTTTTGACACCACCAGGATCACAGGAAGGACAGGCTCCAGTCAGATTTAGCAAGGCAGGTAGCAATAGAGATAACCAGATGGCGGGGGGGGGGGGGGGGCAGCATAAGAAAATAAACAACACAAACCAAGGTTACTTGGCATCATCAAAACCGAATTCTCCCACCATTGCAAGACTTGGGCATACTATCACACCAGAAAAGCAAGATTCAGATCTAAAATCACTTCTCATGGTGATGATACAGGACTTTAAGAAAGACATAAATAGCACACTCAAAGAAAAACAGGAGAATACAGGTAAACAGCTAGAAGCCCTTAAAGAGGAAACACAAAAATCCCTTAAAGAACTACAGGAAAACACAATCAAACAGGTGAAGGAAATGAGCAAAACCATCCAGAATCTAAAAATGGAAATAGAAACAATAAAGAAATCAGAAAGAGAGACAACCCTGGAGATACAAAACCTAGGAAAGAAATCAGGAGTCATAGATGCAAGCATCACCAACAGAATACAAGAGATAAGAGAGAGAATCTCAGGGGCAGAAGACACCATAGAAAACATTGACAGAACAGTCAAAGAAAATGCAAAAAGCAAAAAGCTCCTAACCCAAAACATCCAGGAAATCCAGGATGCAATGAGAAGACCAAACCTAAGGATAATAGGTATGGAAGAGAGTGAAGACTCCCAATGTAATGGGCCAGTAAATATTTTCAACAAAATTATAGAAGAAATTTTCCCTAACCTAAAGAAAGAGATGCCCATGAACATACAAGACACCTACAGAACTCTAAATAGACTGAACCAGAAAAGAAATTCCTCTCATCACATAATAATAAAAACATCAAATGCAGTAAACAAAGAAAGAATTTTAAAAGCAGTAAGGGAAAAAAGGCAAGTAACATATAAAGGCAGGCCTATCAGAATTATGGCAGACTTCTCATCAGAGACTATGAAAGGTAGAAGATCATGGTTAGATGTCATACAGATCCTACAAGAACACAAATGCCAGCCCAGGCTACTATACCCAGCAAAACTCTCAATTACCATGAATGAAGAAAAGAAGATATTCCATGACAAAACCAAATTTACACAATATCTTTCCACAAATCCAGTCCTACAAAGGATAATAGATGGAAAACATCAACGTAAGGAGCAAAACTACACCCTAGAAGAAGCAAGAAAGTAATCTTTAAACAAATCCACACAAATCTAATTCCACCTCTTACAACAAAACAACAGGAAGTGATATTACCTTTTCTTAATATCTTAATATGAAAATTAATATTACCAACATATCCTAAGTGATTGAAATGCAAAAATATGAGGAATTAGAAATTTGTTGATTGTCATCCAATGGTCTCTCTAATTTGGTAATTAGAGAAATAGGTCCAACATTGTACAATCTATATACACTTTCAGCTTATTTGTGACAGTGACTTGCTGTGTACAACATAAGGGTCTTGAAATCTTGCTTCTCCTATCTCAGCCTCTATTATTAGCATTGTTTATTTCATGTTTTTATACTATACTATAGTTTTTAGAACACCTTAATATATTTTTCAAAAGTATTTATATACCCAAGGGAGACATAGACAATTAACTTGGGAGGTGGCTTGTAGGAAAGAGAACAACAAAGAGTGATACTGAATGCTTTGCTTGACATTTGTCGCTCTTGTATCAAGTTTGAAGAAGAGGACTTTATAAGTTACTCTTTCTCTGAGATAAATACTTTTCCAAATTATCACAACTAATGAACCAGATTCTTACCCTCACCTAATGTCTGTGCCACCCTCCAAGCAGAACCATTGTTCATTGAAACAGTTGGTGAATGACTTTATGGGTAGACCATCTGAATACACATACCATTTCTTAAATGAATGTAACCTGTTCTCTGTGGGCTGAGAATAAAATCACTCACTCAAGTCAAATAGTTTTGACCATAGCAGGAAGTCTGTATCCAAAAATCGTGCCTACAATTCATTCCTCAGCACAGCAGAACTGTCAACTCTCAGCTTAGTTACAATGGAGGTAAAATCCTTTGGTGATGTGAGGGTCATTGAAGTACAGCCTTATTACAATGAAATCCAATGTCTAAAAATTGTTCTTATTTTGGGCTTATACCACAGTAAGAGCCAAGATTTTAAACTCTACTAAATACAAAATAAACAAACAAACAAAAGGACTTTATATATTTATATTCATTTAAGAAAATACTAGTAGTGATGTATTATTTTGAAATAACCAGTTAATATGTTTGGAGTTATTTAAAATTTATATTGAGAAAAACATATGTATTTTCAGTATTGCTGTAGACAAGTATCTACATAAGACTGTTAAATTGATTGTTGTTTTATATCAAACAACTTTTATAATATTCATTTTTATTGTTATAATACTTTATAAACTTTAAGGAATATGACAAAAAAAGATATCGTAAGTATTGAAGGGGGGTCTCTGGGAGGAGTTGAGGTACATAAGAGAAACAAGGATGTGATTTAATTCTATTTACTTAAAATATGTATTTAAATGTTAACAAATTCAGATAAATTGAAATTATGTAACTTTTCTCATCATAATGTAATAAAAGTTAAAAAAAAGATTATAGTCTCAGGAGTTATAGGGAAAGAGGATACGGAAATAAGTATAATATTTATTTAATGTTCTCTAACAATTAATGCCTGTCCAGATGTCAGAGCCCCTGAAAGGGGGTGGGTGTTAAGAAAGGGAAAAAGAACTTCAAGTATAATATTGAATAGGTAGGGAGAGAGTGGCAGCCTTGTCTAGTCCCTGACTTAGTGGGATTGCTTCAAGATTCTCTCCATTTAGTTTGATGTTGGCTACTGGTTTCCTGTATATTGCTTTTACTGTGTTTAAGTATGGGCCTTGAATTCCTGATCTTTCCAAGACTTTTATCATGAAAGGATGTTGGATTTTGTCAAATGCTTTCTCAGCATCTAATGCGATGATCATATGTTTTTTTCTTTGAGTTTGTTTATATAGTGAATTACCTTGATGGATTGGACTAAGTACAGGGTCCCCAATGAAGGAGCTAGAGAAAGGTCCCAAGGAGCTGAAGGGTTTGCAGCCCCTTAGGAGGAACAACAATATGAACTAACTAGTACCCTCAGAGCTCCCAGGGACTAAACCACCAACCAAAGAGTACACATGGCGGGAGGACTCATGGCTCCAGCAGCATGCATATAGCAGAGGATGGCCAAGCCAGTCATCAATGGGAGGAGAGGACTTTGGCTCTGTGAAGGTTCTATGCCCCAGTGTAGGGAATGCCAGGGCCAGTAAGCAGGAGTGGGTGGGTTGGTGAGCAGGGGGAGGGGGGAGAGAACAGGGGATTGTTTTGGTTGTTTTATTTTCTTCTTTTCTTTCTTTTTTTTTTTTTTTTTTTTTTTTTTTTTTTTTTTTTTTTTTTTTTCTTTTTTTTTTTTTTTTTTTTTTTTTTTTTTTTTTTTTTTTTTTTTTTTGGTAGGGAACCTGGGAAAGGAGATATTGTAAATAAGAAATCATCTAATAAAAAAAAGAGAGTAAAAAGGGTTTTTAGCACAGAATTACAAGAGACTCTCAATGATGAATTAATGGCAATACTCAAACTACTCCAGAAAATAGACACAGAGTGAACATTACCTGATTCTTTTTCTAAGACCACAGTTACCTGACATCTCAACTATATAAAGACAGTCAAAGAAAGAGAATTACAAATTTTCCATGTGAAGATAGATGCAAAAATTCTCCTTAAAATATTTGCCAACGAAATCTAAGAACACATCATAAATATCATCCCCATGATCAAATAGGCTTCATCTTAGAGATGCAGGGATGGCTCAATATATGTAAATCAATAAATGTAATCAACTATATAACTCACTTAAAGATAAAAGTCATATGATTAACTTATTAGATGTAGAAAAGGCCTTTGACAAACGCCAACACCCTTCATGATAAACATGCTTAAAAGACAAGGGATCCTAGGGACACAACTCAACATACTGCAATTTACAGAAAACCCAAAGCCAACATCAAACTAAATATAAAGAAAGTGAAAGAATTTCCACTAAAATTAGGCAAGACAAGGCTGTCAACTCTCTTCATTCCCATTCAATATAGTATTTGCAGTCTTAGCTAGAGCAATAAGACAACAGAAGAAGACCAAGGGGATACAACTAGAAAGAGAAGTCAAAATATCTTTACTTGTAGGTGATGTGATTTTATTTGTAAGTGACCCTAAAATCCTAACGGGAAACTCCTACAGCTGATAAACACTTTTAGCAAAGTATCAGGTTATAAAATTAAGACATAAAGATTGTTATGTTTCTTATATACATATGATAAAGAGGGATTTATCCATTGCTGGTGGGAATGCAAATTTGTATAGCAACTACGGAAATCCATGTGGTGGCTCCCCAGGAAACTGGCAAAAAATCTACCTCAAAATCAGCTATACTACTCTTGGGCATTTACCTAAAGAACACATCATCCCACTACAGAGACATTTTCTCAACTATCTTTATTGGTGTTCTATTCACAAATGCCAGAAATTGAAAAATGACTAGACGTCTGTCAATGGGTGCATGGTACATTTATACAATGGAATATTACTCAGCTATGAAAGAAACTGAAATCATGAAATTTGCAAGTAAATGGTTGGAGCTAGAAAAAAAAATCATCCTGACTGTGACAACCTAAAGCCAGAATGACAAATAGGCTGCAAATGTGCTTGTACACGAATGTTAGCTCCTAAGTTATTGATAAACAAGCTACAGTCCATAGAACCACAGAGCCTAGGTTATTCACAAAGGAAGAGTCTAAGTGGGGTAGAGGGGTTTCTTAGGAAGTAGAAATAGAATTGATATTCGTGGGTAGATGCTGGGTAGAGACTGGAACAGGATGATTAAATGGGAATGAGCAAGGAAGATAGGGACAAAGAAAGAAATATGGGGAGGGATAGCTAAAGAGCCACTGTATGGAAACATAATATAATAGGAGCTTCCTAAAATGGATACATCTATGAAATTGATCTAAATTAAATTGCCATATAATGGAGGGGCGGAGACAGAGACTCAGCTGGATAGCTTTCATTACCAAATGAAACTTACAGTACTTTAATAACTTACATCTACTTTAGTCGTTAGGCAAAAGGCATCCAGTAAGAACCATCAAACAACCCAGGCTATTGACAAGGCTCTCTACAAACTGACGTTAAGGTCCTATTGCTGAAGGTGACATCTATACAACACATTGAAAATGGAGAACTAGAGCCAGTACTTATCTAGAGCCTTTGCCCATCACGAACTAGTATTCCTGGAACTGGAAGGTAATCTGCATGCTACCAAAGGACAAAGGTAAACACCCACCCAGATAAAAAACCAATCTATGAGAGTGACCTGCTCAAAAGATATGCTGGTGTAGTAGTGGCACAGAGCTTGTAGGACCAAGCAATTAAGATCTAATTTGGTTTAAGGCCTAATCTGGGAGATGGAATTAATACTTGACATTGTTTGGGTGGTGAAGAACCTGGGATTAGGTATGTCACAGATCACGGGAAAACCAAATATTACTTACTGTTCTTAATGAATGTAGCAATAAAATGACCCCTACTAACACTCTGACATATAAACGTGTGTGTGTGTGTGTGTGTGTGTGTGTGTGTGTGTG
>JADRCD010175111.1:0-17729 GCA_019843815.1 Montemys delectorum | reverse complement strand
TAGCTTGATTATCATTTACTTATAAGCTAATATCCACTTATAAGTCAATACATACCACATTTGTCTTTCTCGGTCTGTGCTACTTCATTCAGAGTCATTTTTTTATACTTTCATTCCAGCTTTCATGACAAATTCTGACATCTTTTTTAAAATAGCCAAGTAATGCTCTACCTTATAAATGTATCCTATTTTATATATCCATTCTCTTGTTGAGGGATATCTAGGTTGTTTCTAGGAATTTTGTTGTTGTTGTTTTGGTTTGGTTTTGGTTTTGGTTTTCTTGTTTTTGTCTTTATTGTAAATAAAGCATCAATGAACATATTTAACAAGTGTTCTTGTGGTAGGATGGAGCATTCTTTGAATATATGTCCACGAGTTGTCTATCTAGGATCTTGAGATAAATCAATTCCCAACTTTCTAGGGAAAGATGATATTAGTATTCATAGTGGCTACAATACTCCCACCAATGGCAGAGGAATGTTCCCCTTGCTCCACATCCTCTCCAGCAAGTGATGTCATTTGTGTTATTGATCTTAGCTATTCTGACAGGTATAAGATGGGAAATTCAAAGTAGTTTTGATTTGCATTTCCCTGGTGGCTATCATTTGCGCTTTTAAACACCAGATTGTATTTATTCAGTAAAACAATTCTGGGATACCTGAACAGCATGAAGTGCGTCTGTAGTGACTTTTTGTCCTATGCCAGTTTCATATCTTTTAATACAAACTGCACGGTCACTGAGGTTGTTGGATACTTAGTCACCCACAATGGTTACTGTTACAGTAAAGGACAGGGTGTTGCTGACAGGCAGCAGCTCTTAGACTTTCTATGTCAAACTGTGTGGAAAGCTTATTGTTCTTCACTGAAATGCCATGAGGAAAGTTGACCCTAGATAACGTCCTTCTGCACTCAGCACCCTCCTTCTTCTACCTTGGATAAGGTTTGAAGGAAATAGTCTTCGGAAGCAGTTCTTTGAGGATGGATAATACATTTTAAAACATTTTCAGATCCTTAGGCCCAGCATAACATTTATTCTGTGATCTCCTCAGGAACTACTTATTAATGCTTGATGTAAAATAACAATGTGAAGAATAAGTAGATTAGGATTACAGAAAACAAGAATGAAAAAACATATTGTAGTCTTTTAGCAGAGTATGATTCTCCCTTTATGAGAGAGTTTTTAAACATGAACTACAATTCAAGGCCATTCTTTTGAATAAATTTCTTTCAAATTTATTTGAAAGATGCTAAAGCTTTTGGGGGTTTTCTTTCCTTCTAAATTTAAATTTATTTTTCCATTTATTCATTCATTCATTCACTTTATATCCAGGTCACTGGTCCACCTCCTCCTAATCTCCCCTAACACAGTACCTCCTTTCTTCCTCCCTCCCCTTCTCCTATGAGAAGGTGGAGCCCCCCTGGATATACCTCCTGTACTCAGAGGTAGGCTCATTCTGTCCCATTGAGGCCAGACAAGGCAGCCCAGGTAGGTTAATGGAATCCACAGAGAGACAACAGTTTTGGCAAGAGAGCTGTACAGCTGTTCTACATGTGCAGCGCCCTAGGCTTAGCCCGCATTTGCTCTGTATGTGCATGCGGGCCCTAGACGTAGCCTGCATTTGCTCTGTATGTGCATGCAGGCTCTAGGCTTAGCCCGAGTTTACTCTGTATGTGCAGAGCATAGGCTTAGCCAGCGTTTGGTTTTTGTTGGTGCTTCAGTCTCTGATAGCACCCAAGGTTCAAGGTTAGTTGATTCATTTGGTTTTTACAATGTAGCCACCGAAAATTGAATGTTACAGATGCTTGAGAAGGTACAGGAAAGATTCAGAAAATGCAGTGGAGACTACATATGCTATGGTATGGAACACCACACACTGATTTTGCTAATAAGGGTCAGACATGAAAGCAAGTTGCTCAAAGTCAGATCATTGCTACATCCCAGAACTGTGGCAACCAATTTAGATTCAGACTGTGTTCTTTACTGTGAAATCACTCTATCTTCATTGGGTAGAAACATGGTATGCAAATTAGTTAGTGAATGAGAGGGAGAATTAAATGTCAATTAGAATCTTATTAGTATAACAAAAATAGCCTTGATATTGACATATCAAAAGAGAGTCTATTGAAATCTTTGAGAACCATTTCCTTTTTTAGTATTATTGCTAATAAATTTATTTATTCACTTTGCATCCCAATATCAGCTGCCCCTCTCACAATATCCTCTCACACAAATTTTACCCCCATGTCCCCAACCTGTCACCTTGTCCTCTGTGAACGGGGAGCCTCTATGAGTATACCCTTCCCAATCCCCCCACCCCCATCTGCACACATCAAATCACTGTAGGACTAGGTACATTCTCTCCTACTGAGGCCAAAGAAGGCAGCCAAGCTAAGGAACCATGATCCCTAATCAGTCTAAACAGAAAAGGTAAGACTTAATTTAACACTTTAAGGGTCACTGTTGTGTGCTCAGGAAGGCATAGTTTTTAGAACTGCATTGGTCATAATATCTAGGCACAACATCTGGAGTAAAAGAAGACAAGAAAGATCACCTGTTTCTAGAGCAATAGTGAAATTAGAAATTCACAACATAATGATATACACTGAAGCTATAGCTTGAAGAGAGGGTAAATATACACTGTTCTCTCAGGTATGCCAAAAGAATAACTTTAATATGAATGTATCTGTAATGCTAGGTATGTAAGTATGTAAATATGCACACATTTGTGTGCATTTTCTGAGTGAATTGCTAAATAAAATAAATACCTGACAAAATTCTTTTTTTATTAGATATTTTCTTTATTTACATGTAAATTTTCCCTTTCCCAGGTTCCCCTCCAAAAAACAAACAAACAAAAACAGCAAGAACAAACTCCTTTTGCCTCCCCACTCCCCATGCCTGCCACCCCACCCTCTCCCACTTATTGACCCTGGCATTCCCCTACACTGGGGCACAGAACCTTCACTGGGCCGAGGTCCTTTCCTCCTATTGATGATCGAATTTGCAATCCTCTACTATACACATGCTGCCAGAACATTCAGTCCCACCATGTATAGTCCTTGATTGGTGGTTGGGTCCCTGGGAGCTCTGAGGGTACTAGTTAGTAATTGTTGTTCGTCCTAAGGGGCTGCAAACCCTTCAGCTCCATAGAACCTTTCTCTAACTCCTTCATTGGGGACAGTGTACTCAGTTCAATGAATGGTTGTGAGCCTCTACATCTTAAAAAGGGGAACCAAACACACACAGAAGGAGTGGCAGAGATTAACTATGAAGCAGAGACTGAAGGAAGGACAAGCATATAGCTATCTCCTGAGAGGCTCTGACAAAATTCTTAATGCCTTCTAGCTCTGAGCTAATTAACCTTTGCATCCAGTTAAGCTTTTATTTCTTTGTTATTTCTTTGTAGTTTGTAAAGGTAATTATAAATCTGAATTTGATCCTAGACCTAAAACACATTTTTATATTTTTCTTGACTCTTCTCAATCGCAGGACATGACAAATATATAAATAGTAAAGAATAGCTCAAAGGAGAAGCAGACATCATGAACAAAATAATTGTTTAATAAGATAAAAGAGTTTAGAGAAGCCTGGGAAGCCCATTGTTTAAAACTACATATTTGTTTTTGCTTGTTTGTCTGAGCCTTATGTTTATTTCCCATGGGCATACAGTTAGGATTACAAAAAGAAAAGTGATATGCTTTTTGCAATATTCACGGAGAAACTGATCAGGTTTCTTTAATCCCTAAAGTTAGTTAAGTTGTGAAAACAATGACACAGTTTCAAACTTTCAATATGTATGAGGAAATTTCTCCTAAGAATTGTATTAGAGTGTATGAAATGGGCCTTTTTTCTGCCCACAGTGTCTGTAAGAGGAAAAGTTGCCTTTCCCTTTTCTGTTAAAAAACATTTGTTCATAAACGATGAAAGAAATAATATATCTTCAGAAAGTATTAAAATCTACTATCTAGGCTGGACGGTGTTGGCACACACCTTTAGTCCCAGTACTTGGGAGGCAGAGGCAGGAGGATTTCTGAGTTCGAGGCCAGCCTGGTCTACAGAGTGAGTTCCAGGACAACCAGGGCTATACAGAGAAACCCTGTCTCAAAAAACAAAAAAAAAAACAAAAAAAAAAAACAAAAAAAAAAAACAAAAAAAAAAACCAAAAAAAAAAAAACCAAAAAAACCCCAAAACAAAACAAAAAAACTACTATCTAAACTATGATTTTTTTCAACATTTTATTCATTAACTTTCACACCTAAATGATTTATCATCAACGTCAACATCTGAGAAAGGAAAGAAAGAAACACTGTAGAACAGAGGTAGTATCATCATGGAGCATGAAATGTTATGATACTGCACATAAAATGTTAGCATGTAAACCCAAGATGATCAGCTTCTCCACTGTCAAAGTGCATGTCCTTATTATTGACATGCTCCAAATGGGGTATAAAATTTATATGTGAGAGCCCGTAACCTGTAGTTAATTAAATGTTTTTGTCTTCTTTTATTGTCTAATAGGGGTAAAAAGGAGTGATTTAACATATATAGTATTAAAAAGGCTAATGAGATTATCTTACTTATCTCATTGACTTTCATGATTATTTCAAACCCATTAAAATTAAGATAAGTGTTTTTTTTTAATTTTACAATAAATAAAATACTGGTAGCAATAAATTTTGCTATACACACAGATCATTGTCTCTTTTAGCCATCATAGGAGATACTTCATCTTGTAGAAGATGAATAACAGAGACTTACCATGGAAGAGTGAATAAAGAATGAGAGTGAGAATTTTTGGATCTTTTGCCCCTAAATGACATTTCTTCATCAAATCCTTCCACTGTTGTTCAAACACTTATGTGTAAGAGGGGGTGGGAAGATCATCAGAACCAGAGACAATGAATAACTCCAAGGAAACAGCATCTTACAAGAGCATGATGCACATATGAAATCATAGATATTGTTGTAGCAAGATCTGAACAAAATCAAGACAGATGAGTTCCAGCATTGAGAGGGAGTAGACATAGGCTCTCATCACTAATGAATAAATCTCCAATTGACAACTGCTCACAAAGGAAAATTATTTTTCTCCAATGGAATCTCATTGAGTATATTAACTACACAATGATAGGATTCATACCCAGCAACAGATGATTAATGCAGAACAAAATCAATAGGATTTTTGTAGATGTTTTGTGTCATATCTGTTTTTACGCCAATTTTTGTTGTATTTTTCTGTGTATATTATGGTTTCCCATTTTGTGTTTTTATGAGCTTTCTTTGTGTATGTTGCTTGTGGTTTGTTGTAGGGTTTGTTTGTTTGTGTTATTTTGGTACTGTTTTGGGGGGTAGCTATTGTTTTTGTTGTTGCTATTGTTTTTCCTCTGTTTTGTTTTGTTTCTTTGATAGAGAGGGATATAAGTGCAATAGAATTCTGTGAATGGATAACTGTTCCCACTCACAGAAGGATATGAGAGAAGTGTGAGTGGGGGAAACAGTCATCAGAATATATTGTATGGAATCATTTATATTTTTCAAAAAACCAATTATATTGTATAATTTCTAGGCAGACATGTTTCCCTACAACTCCTCTCATAATTGTTTTGTATATTGTTATACCAAGTTCCTTCCTCATCATCTTAATAAAATTGATGGTAGACAAATCTTAAAGGACAAGTTTATTGGTGCTTATGATATCAAAAAGATTTTAGTCCACTGTGGTAGAGAAGTCGTGAGAGCATCTCTGCCTCTAGTGGAGAGCACAGGCTACAGCTAGTATTCACAATGCAAATGGACCTAAGTAAGTGTATTAGAATTTTAGCTGGTCTAGATCCTTCAAGGACAACTTTTAGTGACTGTGGCAGAAAGGCACCCATTTCTCCAGTTATGCTCAACAAGCTTGAAAATAGTTCCATGTGTGGAAACAGAATATGCACATTGAGGAGCTATTAGGATACTTTGTACTCCAAACACAGTAACTAATTTAAATAACTTAAAATGTACCAAGCATATAACTTATTTTGAACACAAACACAATTTCAAGTAGTCATAACTAATAGTTTTGTACTTCCCTCTGTTATTTTTAGCTGCTCTGTAGGTTTTTAATTGTGAAGTACATATTAAGATGTATATTTCCAGTAAGTTACAGAACTCTATAAAAATAATATTGGAAATACTCTGGTAAAAAGAACAGTATTAGATACATAAAAAGATAGACATATTGACAGATGCCACTTGCTTTCTAAATGCCTGACATATTTGTTATAGATTTTATGTACTGTATTCTCGTTTATATATTAAACATCATCACAGATTATAAGTGCTGATCAACATGTTGTTTGAGGTAATTTAATGAGCTTGGAGACAAGTTTCCTAATAACAGCCTCTAAGATGAGTGCTTATAACCAACTGTCTTCAGCCACTTGACTCATATAGCTGCAAAGTAACAAGTTCATCTAGAAAGTGTTTATTTATGGCTCATATATGCCACAGTTTTATTCATGAAAATGAACATGTGATGTGAGTGTAAGTATGTGAAACAGAGTAGAAAAGAATGTAGATGACAAATTCTAGTCTTCAACCACTAGATTGAAATTAACTTATAAACCTGTAAGGTGCTGGTTCAACTGGCAGTTAACATGTAGAAGAATGCATATCAGTCCATTCTTATCTCCTTGTACAATACTAAAGTCCAAGTGGATCAAGAACCTTCACATAAAACCATATACACTGAAACTAATAGAAGAGAAAGTGGGGAAGAACCTTGAGTACATGGGCACAGGGGAAAATTTCCTGAACAGAACATCAATAGCTTATGCTCTAAGATCAAGAATTGACAAATGAGAACTCATAAAATTGCAAAGCTTCTGTAAGGCAAAGGAAACTGTCAATAGAACAAAAAGGCAACCAACAGATTGGGAAAGGATCTTTATATCTGATAGAGGGCTAATATCCAATATATATATATAGTACTCAAGAAGTTAGGCTCCAGAGAACCAAATAACCCTATTAAAATGGGATACAGCACTAAAAAAAACAATTCTCAACTGAGAAATACCAAATGGCTGAGAAGCACCTAAAGAAATGTTCAACATCCTCAGTGAACAAGGAAGTGCAAATCAAAGCAACTCTGAGATTCTACCTCATACCGGTAAGTCAGAATGGCTAACATCAAAAGCTTAGGTGACAACAGATGCTGGCCAGGATATGGATAAAGAGGAACACTCCTTCATTGTTGGTGTGATTAGCGCTGGCACAATCAGTCTGGAAACCAGTTTGGCAGTTCCTCAGAAAAAAATAGTACTACCTGAGGACCCAGCTATATCACTCCTGGGCATAAACCCAGAAGATGCTCCAACATATAACAAGGAACATGCTCCACTATGTTCACAGCAGCCTAATTCGTAATAGCCAGAAGCTGGGAACAACCCAGATGATTCTGAGCAGAGGAATGGATACAGAAAATGTGGTACATTTACACAGCAGAGTCCTACTCCGCTATTAAAAACAATGACTTCATGGAACTCTTAGCAAAAGAATAGAACTACAAAATATCAACCTGAGTAAGGTAACCCAATCACAAAAGAACACACATGGTATACACTCATCGATAAGTGGATATTAGCCCAGAAGTTCGAAATATCCAAGATATAATTCACAGACCACATGAAGCTCAAGAAGAAGGAAGACCAAAGTGTGGATACTTAGGTCCTTTTTTAGAAGGGGGAACAAAATTCCCATGGGAGGTGATACAGAGACAAAGTGTGGAACAGAGACAGAAGGAAATGCCATCCAGAGACTGGGGAACATCCTATATATGGTTACCAAACCCAGACACTATTGTGGATGCCTGCTGACAGGAGTCTGGTATAGCTGTCTTCTGAGATGGTCTGCCTGTGCCTGACAAAAACAGAGGTGGATGCTCTCAGCTAACCATTGGACTGAGCACAGGGTTCCCAATGAAGGAGCTAGAGTAAGGACCCAAGGAGTTGAAGCTGTTTGCAGCCCCAGAGGAGGAACAACAATATGAACCAACCAGTACCCCAGAGCTCTCAGGGACTAAATCACCAACCAAAGAGCACACATGGTGGGACTCATGGCTCCAGCCGTATATGTAGAAGAGGATGGCCTTGTCGGACATCAGTGGAAGGATAAGCCCTTGGTCCTGTGAAGACTTCATGCCCCATTGTTAGGGATTTCCCAGGACAGGGAAACAGGAGTGGGTGGGTTGGCTTAGGGGCTGGGCGGTTGGGGGATAAGATAGGGGGTTTTCAGAGGGGAAACAAGGAAAGGGGATAACATTTGAAATGTAAATAAAGAAAATATCTAATAAAAAAAAAGAAAACGTATCCTGCAGGGTTGGTCCATATTTTTTTCTGATTCAAATTCTTAGGATTCTGTCATTATCCACACACTTTGTCTCGCTCCATAAAACCCAAAATGTCCTTGTATATAATTATGTTGGAGTTCCATAAAGTGGCTCATAGCCTGGTGACCTGTGTTTGACACCTGGAACTCACATAAGGGTAGAAGGAGAACACAGTCATGTTCAACTGCAATAATAATAAATAAAAAATTTAAGAAAAAAAAGGCCAAAATAGAAGTAATACAAATTAATTAATGTAATATTAACATGTATTTTATTGATAATTATATAACAGTAATATATAATATAAATTAACATACAATTTCAATTAAAACACTCATATTCAAAAGTAGAAAATTCTTTATATTTGTTTTCTACAAGAAACATAATTTAAATAAAAGATAAACAACATTTCAGTATAAGGAGCATGAATATCTGTGATTTTATAACCCCCCTCCCAATAATGACAACCCAATTAAGAAAGGAATTCCAAATATAGAAGTACAAGAATGATTATACTATGAACCTATAACTTATGTTATATAAACTAATGAACTCTGAAGAAAATCAAGAAATATGATATACGAGAAGTTTGTAAATATCGCTTTGTAGGCAGTATTTAAGTGATTGTCAGAAGATGTAGGTAAGAAGATCTAGTAAGAATAAAATAGTTTTAGCAAACTAAACAGATTCTATGTGAAACTGAGTCAAGCAGCCGTTATTGAGGTGACTTCAGTGTCACTAGGAATGAGTGGATTTCCAGCGCATATATTATTAGTGGGTGTTACTGAAAACAGGAAGACAAAGATTATGAGACACTTACCAAATTTTGGCTCACAAGTCTTGAATTTTGTTTTCTTTCCCAAACAGAACTATTTGGAGATAACAAACTTAAAGAGATATTTTTACAAGAGATATACCATCTATGACTTTCAGTGGTGACAACACAGAAAAATGATCCAGAGGAGAGTGATTATTTCTGAAATAGGAGAGAATAGAACTGCATGAGACCAAGAATCAAAATTCCACTGAGATAAAACTCTCACTTGAGAAACAGGAGCTCCTTTTAGCAATGGTAGTATTGTATAAACAGATTTCACGGGTTAAGAAATTATTTGTGTATGGGAATTTCTTCTGTAAGAGCCACAAGCTATTGTATATGTCTATAGTGTTAGTTATTAGAAAGGCTGAGGCAAGTGGATCACAACTAAGGACAGTGAGTGTTGTATAGCAAAACATGATTATGAGGGAGAAAGCTCTAAAGGTTGCCTTTGCAGCTTCTACATCTAAGATAAATTTAGTCATGGAGAAAAATAACTTAATGCTTGTGATATTGTTTTAGTCAGTCTGAAATAGTATAATGATATATGCAGTTAGGATAAACTATGAAACAGTGACTGCAGTCCCAGCAGGGAGACGAAGAACTTAAAGGAAGGGCTGAAATGGGTAAGAAAAGATAGCTTTTCAAGGAAAGCCTTGTGTTTATGCTTTTATAATAACAGGGCTCTGCAAAATCAATACATGTAATAGATTCTTCCAATAGACTAAACTCTTCTAAGAAGACACGGGCCAGCCTTGAAGATGTGCTACAGAGATAATAATAATAATTGTGTAGCACATTACACTACAGATTAAAATTGGAAAATTGAAGGTTTTATGCTCTTTTTTTGTGAAGAACAAGCAATATGGGTAATCATAAGAAAGATTTTTTGAGAATACAGTTTAGATTCTGATACCACTGTGGCAAAAGTAAATAAATGAATAACAGCATGTATTGATTTGGGAGGCAGCCTTAGTTAAAGTGGTCATTTACAAGGTTCTGGGATGTCATGTAAAAAATGTAACATACATAAGTACTCTAAAAGTGGTATAATTTGTATCAATAGTACAGATCTCTGATTCAGACTGAAATGCTTCTCTTTCCCCACTTGCTGTAATGGGATGTTATAGGACATTTAAGGGGCCCAGTGAATGAGTTGGTTACATCTGAGACTAGCTCCAGAGCCTGCCTGTCTGCTCTGCTTCTAACATCATTTGGTAAGCCGCATCCTGAGACTCCTGATTATCCAACAATGAATAATGCATAAAGTGAACATGAGAAGATAAGCAAAAAATAGTAATAACAATAATAATAATAACAATAACAATGTGAATTTAATAAAAGAAAAATGAGAAACAAGAAAAAATGATTTCAATCAAAATCTGTTTATTTTATAAAATTTAATAAAAGTTAAATGAAATATCAATAGGATAAGACAAGAAATAGTAGAATTAGCTATACTATCAGCATACAATATCCAATCTCATATATGCATACATTCTAATGGTAGAGCAGTGATATTTCGAAAATGTCCCAGAGTTTCAGAGAAAATATTGGAGAATATTGATTTCTTTAAGACTGAAGCAACAAATTCATAGAAGTCACACTTGATATCAACATGTTTCATTCAAAACATTAGTCAGTGACTAATACTTTTCCAAAATGGCCTATAGCTCAGTGAATTTCACAAATAATGTAAGACCTATATTATCAGTTCTCCAAAACATAACTGAATACATGTGTGTATGTATGTGTGTTCGTATATATCTATCGAGTTAATTAACAGTCCAGATTGTGCAGTCATCCTGAAAAATAGTACTAGAAATATTGTTATAGGGAACATGCATCTGGAAAATGTCATTCACATTTCACAAAATTAACATCATAGTGATAATGGGATTTTGATGAATCTCATCAATAATATGGTTGGATGGCAAAGAGGTATTGTTCAACACTAACTAATGCTTAAAAATTAAATCCCCATTAACCAACCACAGGTACTAACCATAGAATGTATCAACTGGAGTAAATCAGTTCCCTGCTCTCACCAGCTGGGCTCCAGGAATTGAAAGCAAGTCACCAGATTTGATCACAGAGCATTTATATGCTGAGCCATCTTGCCAGGCCCGTCGTTCACAACAGAACTAATTTAATAAGTTTAGCACCAGTTCCTCACGGTATTGTAGCTTCTTTACCATACTTTATCATCCTTGGTGATCCTGTATTCCTGGTTCTCCTTCATAAAGTTGTAAACAATTATACATTTGAGACATATAATACATCAAAAATTTTCTGTTTTATTTTTAACATGTGAATACGTTTAAAAATATGTGGTGCTAGTTTCCTTTGGGAGTCATTTTTTTCCTGTAAGTTTTCTATATCCTTGTAACTTTCTATTACTTAGTCCAAAAATTATTCTCAACAGGTAACGTTCTCTAAGCATTTTTCTTGTGTAGATACTTACAAGCAGCATGGATGGAGTTTACTAAGGTGCACTTCAATGTGCATATTCCTGCATTGTTTTGTTCATAGAAAAGAACTGCTACAAATCCTTCTAAAACATGTCAAATTTACAATTTTAAATTGAGTAGTGTGTCTTTATGTATTAGCATATAATACAATTTCATAAGCTCATCTGATAAGCATTCATTTTTTTCAAGTTTTCACTGCTAAAAGTAGTACTATAAGAAGGGTTGGGGGACTGGAGAGATGGTTAAGAGTTCTTTCTACTCTTGCAGAGGACACAGCTTCCAGCCCCCACATGGCAGCTAAGAACCATGCATTACTCTAATTCTAGGGGATGTTAGGCTATTTACGGACTTCTGAAGGCACCAGGCATGTGCACAAATGAAGCACATAAATACATGCAAGCAAAACACTCATACATGTAAAATGTAAAACAATATTTTGAGATAAAGGGAAACATCTTTCAACTGTATATACCAAAATATCTTACATGGACAATTTCACATTCTTATGATCATGTATCTTACAAAGTTTTCATAAATGTGATTATTAAAAGAATATCTGTTTATGCTAAAGGGTATTAAATTTTAAAAATGTACTGAATATGCATTTAAGTCATTATACTATACTATAAATAAATGATTTTATTATCTTAGTTACCATAAATTATAAATAATGTCTGCTTATAAAATAAACTCGTTATTTTAGAGAATTTCACTATTACATTTGAGAACCACCACTTCCTACATTATATATTTTTAATTTGTCTTTCATCATCTATAGTAATTCTGAATGTTGAATTCTCCATCACTACCTTATTCAATCTAAACCCTCATTGGAGAAGAGATTTTCAATAGACTCAATTCCTTAATAATAGTTATTCCAAACACTAAAAGCGTTTCATTCAGTGAAACTTACATCTATCTTGCTGTAATTAAGTACAGCTACTTTGGCACTCACTCCAATAAGGATTCATTTTTTGAAAGTGTAATGACCCTTTTTTAGAGAATACATGATATTAGGTCACCTGCCAGCAATCTTTTCTCTCGCTACCTAATTAGCATTCCTTTAAGCTATGTATTTCGTACTTCCAAGACTTGCATCATTAATTTTTCTCCCTAATGCACATATTGCATATTTTTCTACACAGTCTTTGGCTCTCATACTTTCAGGAAAAGTTCTAACCTACCCAAATACTACATAAGATACTTTAATGTCAGACATTTTCTCATTTTCACAATCAAATAACCTGTTCTTTAATGTTATAAATAGGCCAATTATTTTAATGAGTTATAATTTATATTCATATATTATTATTTTATTTCAGGGAATGAACTAAAATATTGTCAAGATGTAAGTAGAACTGTTGGGTCTATAAATGTGTATGAAAGGATTGGAAAGATGATGAAAAGGGAGGTTTGTCTCTCTTCTTCCTTTTCTTGACCCTGCTCCTCCCTCTGATAGCCCAACATTGTCCTCCTCCTGTAGGCTTGTGGGATGGGTGTATCCCTCACTGTTGTGTCTTATCAGAAGTCAAAAAGCCACCCTAACCTTATACAATCTGTGAACATGGTAATCAGTATTTTCGCCTCTCTTCCACCAGTCACATAATCCTTCAGCGTTGTGATTTACAAAATCAAGGATTCCCATCAACGATTCCATACAAAGGCAACCACCCTCAGCCTTCAAAACAGCGTTTTGCCTTATATTTTCTGTCTTCGGTATTATTTTATTAACTTTTCATATTTTATACTCTTAATCTCTCTAACTTTCCATTTAAAACTTACACATTTGAGATATATATCACTAAAATTTCCTTATCTATTTTAACATGTGAATAAGTTTAAAATTACATGGCACTAGCTCCTTTGGGGAATCATAATAATGTGTTGTCATTTTTTTTCCTGTTGGTTTTCTCTTTCCCTATAACTTTCTATTACTTATTCCTAAAATTATTCTCAACAGGAAACATTCTGTATGCCTTTTTCTTGCATAGGTATTTACAAACAGAATGAGTGGAGTAATGGCTTTACTAAGTTGTTAATCTTCATCTTCCTGCATTGTTTTGTTCATGTAAAAAATCCTTCTTATACATGTCAAATTTAAAATTTTAAATTAAATGGTGTATTAGCATATAAAACAATTTCATAAGCTCTTCTGATAAGTGTTCATTTTTTTCAAGTTCTCACGCATGAAAAGTAGTACTATAAGGACTTTAAAATTTCAAGTATGTTTATTGTCTTCTCAGCACCTCAAAGCTCCTCCAGTATCTGATAAAATACTTCCTCCAAAATGTCCACCAGCTTGAAATATGCGTAAGATTATAACATTCTATATTTCAAGCTGGCAACAGACTGATTTCAGGTAAACAGACATAACATAAACTCCTATATAGAATCCAGAATAAAAAGAAAACCAAAGTACTTGAAGACTAAAATCTAAGAAAAATCAAACAATTTGTATAGGAGATATAATCTTTCCAAAAACATCTGAAAGTTAGATGTGTGATCACATTGTTCACTATTTAATCTTTTCAATTTTAGTTGGATTCACAAGCAATAAAATCTTTGATATAAAATATGCATTCTTCTTATCATGAGCAACCAGATAGGTACAGAAAATTGTTGATGAGAATTGTCAGAAATTACTTCTGTACCATTTGCTTTTTTCTTCCAAAGGTAATAAATATATAATATATATGAAGTATACCTAAACATACATAAGTACATTCAGATAGATGATAGACAGACAGACAGACAGATAGATAGATAGATAGATAGATAGATAGATAGATAGATAGATAGACAGATAGATGGACAGAAATATATACTAAATATATAGTGACAGACAGATAGATGTATAGAATACTCTTTTCTGTACTATCGACACTTCTCAATAAAATTTGTACCAAATTGGATGCTTCTCTAATGGTAAATATTTCCATGATCTAGTGAGACTAAGTACTATGGCAAATAGTCATGTTTGTTACTGCTATAAATGTCATTTATATTTTGCACCAATGAGTGAAAAATTGTAATTCTTTTTTAGGATCCTTTACTTTACAAGTAAGATTCTATAATGGGCCATCTGTTTTTAAGTATATTAATACTGCTTAAAAATTTAGTAAGTGTCTGATCCCTTGACAGTCTATATTGAAAATACAAAATTATGAAAATTTCAATTGATACTTGTTAATTTAATGTAGCACAATTACCACCATTTTAACTGCTCTAGTGAATATTTGAACACATGGACAAAACTTTGTAGAGTCCAAGTCCTTTTAATTTCTTCCTGCCCCCCCACACACACGAATATTGTATTTAATAATCTAAAACTATATTAAGGCTGGTTTACATCAATCCAATGTTAGTCTTTTAGCATCCATGTGGATTTATCCTCAATAGCCTTGAACTTACTCCTTTGACCTCTCCAAGACTCACCTGAGATCTGGGATGCTGATTTACTTCCCACCTTCTCGGAATTTTAAGCTCATAGTTCTTGTATCCTCAGGAGACTATTCTGAATTTTTCTTTGAACCTGTCACCATTATATCAGTTGATGATTTTTGTTCTTGAAAGTTAAGCATCTTGAAACATGCATCCTGGAAAAGTGCTGTCAAATGTCCTGTTCCTTTCTCTTGGGGGAATTTATGCCTTCATGCTCTGCTGCATTGTCTGCTTTGGAAAGCAATTTTCTTCTCTCCCCCACTCTAAATCTCTAAAGTCTCTGATAGAACCAGACACTCTTTACTTTTACCTTAGAACTTTTAGACTTTCCCCCCATGCTGCTTATAAGTAAATCCTTGAGAGTAAAACCTAGAAATGTGCCTTGTTTAGCCTAGGTGGTGGCTTCTGCATAAAATTTTGCTGTTTCAATATCACGATGCTGTGTAATTCCTTGGATCAGAATCTTTTAAGTAGACACTTATGTCAGATATTGAGATGATCTTCTAATTTTTGTTGCTGTTGCTAGTTTATTTCATTTGTTTGAAGCAGGGTTTCCTTATGTCATCTAACTCAGCCTTGGTTAGAAACCTCCAGAATGAGCAACACAGTCCTGGAATTACACATTTGTGCTATCCATCCTCTAGTGGGAATCTGGCTGTGCTAGAAAATAAGCTAGGTTATCTGAGCACATTGAAACTAATTTTCATATAGGTGAAATGTCTATATAAATACATTTTAGTATATGATAATTATTTCTGGTTATAATTTCTTATTTATTAATATTAAGGGTATTTCAATTCACCTTATTATATAAATCATGTCATACAAACCCAAAATAATTGTGCTCTAATTTTCTCTACTGTTTAATTATCTAATTTATATGCACCTGACATTTTGATTACATAAAGTTATCTATGTTTCTATTTCTTGAATATGTAAGTGCAATAAAAATGAATATTTGAAAATCTTTTAATTTTTCTATCATGTCTTCATGTTGAATATTTACTTTTAAATTAGTAAGAACAATATCAAATAACCAGACCACCTAGACTCTCAGAGACCACCAACCAAAGAATCCTGTGGAGCTCGATGCCCCAGTGTAGGGAGATGTCAGGGTGGTTAGGCAGGAGTGAGTGGGCAGGTGGGGGAGCACCCTCATAGAGGCACGGGGGAGGGAGAGAAGATAGGGGGATGTGGAGGGGAAATTAGGAAGGGGGAACATTTGAAATATAAATGAATAAAATGATTAATAAAAAGGACCAAATAAATTATATTTAGTAATATAAAAAATAATCTGAAAACACAAGTACTTTAAAACCTTTATGTACAATATAGTGTTCTCTGAATATTCACAATAGTGGTAATCCAAAGTGAATTTACATTTTTCAAAATTTATTGTAAATGTTTCTTATTACTTTGTAAAATATTAAATTCAAATTCTTCTGAAATCTATCAACTTTAATTTCTTTTTTTTTTAAATTACATCCATTGCTTTATTTGACTTCTAAAACAGTGATTACGTACTTGATTACAATATATTGTAAAGAGCATGTATTTTTTTTTAGATATTTTCTTTATTTACATGTAAATTTTCCCATTCCCAGGTTACCCTCCAAAAAACAAACAAACAAACAAAAACAACAAGAACAAACTCCTTTTGCCTACCCCCTCCCCATGCCTGCCACCCCACCCTCTCCCACTTATTGGCCCTGGCATTCCCCTACACTAGGGCACAGAACTTTGACAAGGCCGAGGTCCTTTCCTCCTATTGATGATTGAATTTGCAATCCTCTACTATACACTTGCTGCCAGAACATTCAGTCCCACCCTGTATAGTCCTTGATTGGTGGTTGGGTCCCTGGGAGCTCTGAGGGTACTAGTTAGTAATTGTTGTTCGTCCTAAGAGGCTGCAAAACCTTCAGCTCCATAGAACCTTTCTCTAACTCCTTCATTGGGGACCATGTACTCAGTTCAATGAATGGTTGTGAGCCTCTACATCTGTATTAGTCAGGTATTGTCAGAGCCTCTCAGGAGATAGCTATATGCTTGTCCTTCCCTCAGTCTCTGCTCCATAGTTAATCTCTGCCACTCCTTCTGTGGGTGTTTGGTTCCCCTTTTTAAGAAGGAATGAAATGTCCATCTTTTGGTCTTCCTTCTTCTTAAGTTTCTTGTGGTTTATGGGTCGTTCTTCCTGTATTCCAAACTTCTGGGCTAATAACCACTTATCAGAGAATATATACCATGTGTGATCTTTTGTGATTGGGTTACCTCACTCAGGATGATACTCTCCAGATCCATCCATTTCCCTAAGAATTTCATAAATTCATTGTTTTTTATAGCTGAGTAGTACTCCATTGTGTAGATGTACCACACTTTCTGTATCCATTCCTCTGTTGAGGGACATCTGGGTTGTTTCCAGTTTCTGGCTATTATAAATAAGGCTGCTATGAACATGATGAAGCATGTGTCCTTATTACATGATGGAGCATCTTGTGGGTATATGCCCAGGAGTGGTATGGCTGGGTCCTCTGGTAGAACTATGTCCAATTTCCAGAGGAACAACCACACTGATTTCCAGAGTGGTTGTACCAGTTTGCAATCCCACCAGCAATGAAGGAGTGTTCCTATTT
>JADRCD010175107.1:0-13970 GCA_019843815.1 Montemys delectorum | reverse complement strand
CTGTTATGGTTCTAATAGGAATGGCCCCCATAGACTCATGTGTTTCATGGGGAGTGGCACAATTGTTGGAGGAAGCGTGTCACTGTCATAGGCTTTGAGGTCTCTTATGCCTAAGCTTTGCCCAGTGTGGAACCAGAGCCTCCTCCTGACGGTCTTCAGAAGACAGTCTCCTCCTGAGTGTCTGTGGGTCCAGATGTAGAACTCTCAGCTCCTTCTCCAACTTCATATCTATCTTCATGCTGCCGTGCCTCCCACCATATGATAATGGACTGAACCTCTGAAACTCTAAGCCAGCCCCAATTAAATGTCTTCCTTTATAAGAATTGCCTTGGTCATGGTGTCTCTTTGCAGCAATAAAACCCTAAGACACTTTGTTTCTCTGTTCTCTTCCTCCTTCCTGCCTCCCCACTGCCTATCCATGAAACAAAAGTACATGTCTCATAATTAACTTGAGGTCCTGCTTTCAAAAAGGTGGGCTGGACACAGAGGGTGGCTGTGATAGTAACAGTGGCCACCTTCATTTCTAAGTCCGTCTTAGGTGCCTGGGAGGGATGCTTTTGGCCTCACTGCATCCATCCTATCCATACCGGCAAGCACCAGTTATATCCTCTGCTTTAAAGACAAGCTCAAGATCAGAGTAGTCAAACAACCTACCTAACCACATGACTTCCAAGGCCCGGAGATGAGACATGAGCAAGGCTTTCCATGCTTGGAAGCCAGTTTTTAATACAAAATGTACATGGGTGTTTTACCTGTATGTTTGTCTGTGCACCACATGCATGCCTGGTGCCTGTAGAGGCCAGAAGAAGACACTGGATACCCTGGGTCTGGAGTTACATACAGTTGTGAGCCACCATATGAATGCTGAGAATCAAACCCAAGTCCTTAGATAGAGCTCTTAACCCATGAGACATCTTTCCATCCCCCAGTTGAGCCAGTGTGGACAAGATTTGTTAGCTGAAGAAGGCCATGCATTGTGTTAGGGACTATCCAACTTGATAGCGTGGCACCTGGTAAGAGAACGATCAGTGTTGGGTGATGGCCCTAGTGGTCCAGCTAGACATTCAAGGAAAGGAAGGTGGAGGTGGAAACTACGGGGGAGAGCCACATTCTTGCAGCCTGAGAGCTTGCAACTGTAGATCTTCCCACTTCAGCCTCCCAAAGGTTAGGGTTACAGGTGTGCCATCCCCATGCCTGCTTCTTTTCTAATCCATGTGACCTTAGAAAACAAATACCAACTCTAGCGGACAGAATTCCTTCGTTTAGGAGTCTGAGGGTATGTGTATGTGGGTGTGGGGGTGTGTGTGGGGGTGTGGTAGTAGGGATCAAATTCAGCTAATTGTACATACTACACCCCAGCCCAAGCCCAAGATCATCTGAGTTCATTGCATGATTGTCATCTGTTCCACCATCACATGCTCTTTTATCTTGAAGTGACATGCAATCCTGGTCTCTGGTTTTCATAACTTCATTTTGCCAGCATGTATGTATGTATGTATGTATGTATGTATGTATGTATGTACGATCTTGATTCCCTTAAAGGCAAGGTAAGGGATTAGGAAAGATTTGTAAGCTGAAGACAATTGCCACCCTCTCCTGGTTGTAAGGTTCCCGACTTGCCAGTGCGTGCCCAGTGCTGTGCTTATTATGTGTCTAGCAATGTACATGAAACATAGGGGACAGCATATGCCCGATATTGTGCTTGAAGCATGGAGACAACATACTGCCCTGAGCCCAGTAGCTCTGCTCCAGTGAGCATGTGGTCTGGTTAGAGACTAGGGAGCCCTATGAGGAATGTCTTTATTGAGCTCTGTATGGAGCGTCCTGTCTAACTTCAAAGGAGTCCAGACATCATTCTGGAAGAAGTGATGTCTGATCTAGAAGGTGAATTAACTAGGAAGAAGTTGAGAGAATATGTCAAAGCACTCAGGCACGATGGGAGGAAGTCCATTGGAGATGTGTGAACAAGAGTCTGTCCGACTGAGCCATAGCTGGCACGGTGAGTTCTGTGAGGGCAAGAGCGTGCCTGTCCTTTTGGAAGAACTGGGAGAACAAATGTTGAAATGGGATTCTGTGGCTCCTTCATGATTTACCTTGGCACATGGCTGACACCTCTCGATGACTTCCAACTCTGTCATGGATAGCAGAGGACATGGTGGCCCTCATAGACCACTCAGTGAGATGCTTGTAGTTCAGCAGGGGTGGAAACACTAGCTGCCTCCCACCAGAAGGGATGGTGTTCCCTGCTCCAGCGTGGTGGCAAAGTCCTGGGCTGGCCAGATCCCAGGAAGTCCCCAGGATTCTCATCCAAACAGCTGTCCTGAACAGAGCTCCACAGTCACTGAAATGATTCTGCCTGGGGCTGGGAGGACATCAATTGGGAGCTTCTGGCAGCTTACATTGTAATGTAGAATTTTGATAGTTCCTCAGTTCTCTCCCACTAAGTAAAGATCAGCAAACTGTCAAAAGTAAGTAAAATTTGAGACCAGTGTTTCTGAAATAGGAAAGAAATAAGCATGGCATTTATGACTGGAATCTTAGGGATGTATCTGCCTCTTCCCTCCCAGAATAAGTGTGTATTGGGGTGTGGGGGATGGGTGATCTTTGTGTGCTTCTGAATAGCTTGAAAAAGACTGCCTGCTTTCCAACACCCACAGCTTTGAGCAAATATTTACATTCCACTTAAATACAATTGGACTTTAAAAATCTGTGCTGCTCATGACTAAAATATTTCATGACTGAATGAGAGAGACTTTTAAATGGAGTATGTTAGGACGCCTGCCTCCCCCTCCTCACTTCCGGTAGGCCTGATCTCTTCTGATCTGTATGTCCTCATACCCTGGTGCAGACATGCTTTAAATGAGCATTTCCATCAATGGATATGGAAATGAGTATATTCCAATAACTGTCATGATGAAAACACTCCTTTTAAAGGAAGATTTACACACATACTCACATCCTTGGGAACATGTTTTTGTGGGCAGGAAGGAGACTAACTTGGAGAAGGAAGAAGGTCACTAGGAGGGGACAACAGAAAGTATAGACAGTGAATGTTATCAAAATATATTTATATAGCATCTGGGGAGATAACTAACGTGTAAGAGCCCTTGCTGTATAAGCATGAGGACCTGAGTTTGAATCCCTAGCACCTGTGTAAAAAGCTGGCATGGCCACATACTCCAGTAAGTCTGGTACTGTGAGAGGCAGAGACAGTATTGCTAGGACTTGCTGGTGCCAGCCTAGCGCCTGGTACAATGGGACACTTTATTTTAAGAGAATAAGACAGAGAGTGATAACAGCATAGACTGGATGTCTTCACCTGGTCCACATTTATGCATTTCCTAGCACTCCAAATAAATGTATATATCACACACACACATGCACTCTCACTCTCTCTCTCTCTCTCTCTATATATATATATATATACACATACACACATATATAAAATATATCATATAATTATATACAATGTAAATTATATAATATAATTTATATCATTTATGGTATATTGTACCTCATAGCTTCATATATTCTATCTAATATATATACACATATACATTATATCTTACATATGTTATATAAGATTATGTGAATTATATATTACTACATAATAGAAAGAAGCAGGCTTCTTCCTGTGTATGGGGTTGTCAATAGAGCAGCAACTCCAGGATTCTGGCCAGACAGCTGCAGAATAGCTGCCTCCTTGGACAAGTAGACATACACATGGTGCATAGACATACATGCAGACAAAACACTTATTCACATAAAATAAAAAGATATATATAATATGAAACTACTTATAATATAATTAAAATATGCTAATAAAAACAAAAATATTTTTAAATTCCCAGGTACCCACACTGCTCCTAGTCCCTTCTGTGCCCTGTCAAACACCTTGCCAAGGGCCCACACTTCATACAATTTGCTCATCCCACACATTCCACCACAGACTTACTTTCATGAGAGGAGAAACTTACTGGCAAACTAGATTCAGCAGACCTTTGGTGCAGTTTTACTAAAGGCAAGGGCAGGCCGTGTAATCTGAGTTGTCCAAGGGAGCCCATGCATTCCTGGCTGCCGTTTGAAGAGTCTCCTCCTAAGCAGATCCCTGCCAGGTTTATTTGGTTTAGCTCCCACTCTGGGAAGCAGACTTCTTTCTGTGCGTGGGGTTGTGGAGAGAGCAGCTCCTCCAGGATTCTGGCTGGACAGCTGCAGAATAGCTGGCATTTTTCTTCCCCCACTTCTGTATTGACAGCAGGATTGAATCACTGGGCCCTGTTTTATGTAACATATCCAGGCCAGGAATCACTTGAAAAACATTTAGGATGCCTAACTGGATCTTGTTTTCAATGAAAAAGAGGCATTGCCTGGTACATTGTGTATTTTTGTGTTTGAGGCTTTATTAAGAACATAGAAAGGCTTCAATTTTCTGCCTTTCCTGTTTCCTGTTGATTTTTTTTTTTAAAGGGGGAGGGTGCCTTCCCCAGTCAGGAATATCCCAGCAGCCCACCATTTCCAACCACATCCTGGCACTTTTTCTTATAGAAACCTGTTGCTGAATAAGCATGGTTGTATCTCATTTACAAAGTCATACGGTGGGCCTGGTTTGACTTACTGACATGGGCTATGTGTATGTGAGGCTAGGGTTAGTGACAAATGGCACTGCTCTATGATGAGCAGAGGCAGGGAGAGGGGAAGAGTATGCATCAGCCGTGACCATCACTAGGAGAGTGGTTAAGTAAGAGCAGTGCTCTGGGGAAAGAGGACAGCAAAGAAGCGTTGAGGGTGAATCCCAGTGTGGGAGCAACAGCTGCCTTGGCCTGCCACTGAGACACCTAGATGTTTGACAGGACCTGCCTGATCTCTGGAGAGCGGACAGAGCAGTCTGGACGGATCATGCAGGCTGCTTCCTCATCTTGCCAATGTGGAGGTTGTCTGTATTCCCACCCCACCACCCTGAACACAGAGGCTGACCGCCTAGGGTTCTGCAAGGCACCGACTCACAGAGAGCATCTTGTCTCTATGATAACTTGTAGTTTATGTTTCCGGCCTTGTGTACTCTCTCTCTCTCTCTCTCTCTCTCTCTCTCTCTCTCTCTCTCTCTGTGTGTG
The DNA here is from genome assembly GCA_019843815.1 of Montemys delectorum. NCBI lineage: Eukaryota > Metazoa > Chordata > Mammalia > Rodentia > Muridae > Montemys > Montemys delectorum. The sequence continues at coordinate 8,859 of JADRCD010175107.1, read as the reverse complement.
TGTGTGTGTGTGTCACGTAGTGGCTGTTCCCTGGGGGCTCAGCAGCTGGCCCACATGGCTAGTCAAGGAGTTCTTCCAGCAGAGGTGACTCCCCCACCTAATCTCTTTACCCTCTTTCCAAAAACAGCTCTAGTCCTCTCCTTATTCCGTGTCCTCCTCACTTCATAGCTTTGTCCCATGGAGCTGTTAGTTTTTACAAGTGACAGTGGGCCTGAGACATGTCACCTCCACATTGGACAGAGCTGGGCTTGCATTCCCCCTACCCCTACATTCTCCAGTTGTGTGATGGCCGTCCTCCAGAATTAATTGTTGTGTAAAAAAAAAAAAAAAAAAAAGGCTCCATGGTGCCCTCTGCAGGAGGAGAATGGCATGGTCAAGCCAGACAGTCCCAGTGTGGGGCTGGTGCCAGGCATCTTTCCTACCTTCATTTCCCCTTTTAATTCCCAGGTCAGGAGGATAAAAGGGCTGACAAGTCTCTGTCACTCATTTAGGCACAGAGAGTTCAGCCACTTCACTGGAACTAGAGGACTGTCACCGAGGATTGGCTAAGTCAAGGGCTGGTTCGATATTATTTGAAACCATCCACTCCTTCCTGGCTACTGAGGCACATTTAAGAAAGTATGAGAGAGCCAATTCTACTAGCTTTTTTTTCCCCCAGAGGAAACTGGAAAAGTTCGTATTGTAAGGTTTCTTAATTGTGGAAATAAATTCAGTCCGTGCAGCTGAATGAAAGGCGTGTGCTCGTGCATGGTGCTTGGGGACGAACGTTCCACTTGAGTAATATGTCCCATTTTTCATTATGCTTGGATGGAACAGAGAGACCCCTGGAATCCCTGGTTGTGATTAGTGTCGGGAATGCATTTGGCTGACCAGATTTTTACCCTGATTAAGTACAGAATCTGTATATTTTGTTCTTGTGTGTTTGATTTTAATCACTAGATGTGGGAGCCTGGACACTTTTTTTTTTAACTGCTTTACGGAGAATAGAATCTCAGAACTTCATGAAGGAGACAGAAAGTTATTGTTAATAACTTAGATGAGTTTTTGCCCTCATTCATTCCCAGACTGAGGTCACTCTGTCTGCGGTCACACCTACATAAGTCAGCGTTCTACTACTGATTCAGGATGCCCGAGATGAGCAAGAGGAAGGAAGAGTGATTTGAGATGCTGGTGGTGGGGATTTCAGTCCCTGGTCACCATTGTCTTTGGACCTGTGAGAGGCAGAGCAGCAAGGTGGAGAGGGTACAGTGTCTCCCAGGACCCTGCAGACAGATGTAGGGGAATGCAGGGACAAGACTCAACTCCAGCGACCCCACTCCCTTTGGCTCCTGAGTCTCCATGTCTGTCACTTTGGTGAGAGCTGGACCCGCTGAAGGCTTAAACTATAGGTTCATTGTTCTGAGCCTCAGTACCTGGAACAAAAGAAGATTGAGAATTAAAAGACACAGGCCTAGGATGAGATGACCTACAATGGGATTGGGCGAAGGCAAGGAACAAGCATCGTGCCTGTGGTTGCCCTAGGATTCCAAGGGCAAGCAGCCAAATGATCTGGAACTGCAATCACATCCCTGGTTGCTGAACATTCAGAATCCATCACTTGGGTTGGCAAAGACCCTTAAGAGGAGTATGTGGGAAGCTCAGTTTCGTGTAAAGTCTAAAAAAGCTCCAACCTGGTCTGGGAGTAGACCTTCAGGTTTCCCCGCTGTAGCTAGAAGCTCTACGCATCTTTGCTCACCCTCATTCATGGAGAAAGGTTTTGAGATTCTCACCAGAACAAACCAGATGCTGCCGGGAGTGACTGAGTCATCACACCAGACAGTGAGCTGTGCATTAACTGAGCTCCACTCTGCTAATGTTAAGAAAGCTTGACATTAGTGGAGGGTGAAGTGGTGTGTGTGTGTGTGTGTGTGTGTGTGTGTGTATGCACATGCACATGTATGTATGTATGTATGTATGTATATATTATGTGTGTGTATGTGTATACAGGCTGTATGTGTGTGTGCATGTATGTATGCATGCATGTGTGTACGTGTGTGTGTGTGTGTGTATATACAGAAGTGTTTACATTCTGCAACACCATTTTGCTCACTGTGAGAAAGGAAGAGAGCTGTGCTCACTGTTCCTGCTGAGGGGAGTCTGCTAAGAAGAACATTGACTTCAGTTCTTACTCTTACCGGCTTAGAACTTAGGGCAAAGTGCTCGCATCGGAGCTGCAGCCAACTCATTTCATTAGGTATTTGTAGGAAATAATGAGCCCTTTTACTTTTTATTGTTTTATTTGTGTGTGCCTATACATGTGTGTAGAGATCAGGGTTCAGAGGCCAGAGGTCAGTCTCAGGTTTTATTCCCCAAGTAGTTTACCTTGTTTGTTTTGAGGGTCTCTCCCTGGCCTGGGACTCACCAGTTCATCTAGGCTGACTGGCCGGTGAGCCCTTGAGTTCCTGTGTTCACCTTCCTGGGGCTGGGGTTATAGGTGCGCACACAATGCCTGGCTCTTTTTCATGCGGGTTCTCTGTATTAAATTTAGGTTCTCCCTGCCCATAGATCAGAGATTGACCTGACTAAGCTATCTTCCCAGCTGAGAACTCAAGATTTTAAATGAATTCATAAAGTGAAATTATTTAAGGATTTAGCGAGGTATTGAGCACTCCAATGGTAGTCATGGGGCTTTTACTTATGAGCAAGCAAGAGCTTCACCAGGTGAAGTTACTCAAGGTGACCTCTAAGCTGGTAAGCTGAACTTAGGCCCACCTGGAAAGTGCTGTGTAGCCTGGGTACCATGGAGTAGAAAAAGATGCTCGTTGGCTTTCTCTGCACCTTGTCATGGTTATCTGATTTGTAAAAGACACCTCAGCCTTACAGAGAGTCACCAAGTGAGTGCTTCACTTCAAACACCTATTCCACTGCCAGCTTGTCAGGGCCAGGCCCGCTACAGAAACCAGAGCAGACACCTGGAGGAATCGCATGCTGCCTGACTCCATGAGTCAAGCCGCTGAGCAGCGTCTGGGGGCGTTTTCTACCACCACAAACGTTTTCTTTTCTAAAAAAGAATTCTGTTTTTCCATTAAGAAGACAACTGTCAGGAAAAAGGCTCAGAAGTCTGGCAGCACTGTGTGGATCAGTGACATTCATGAAGCCCTGAGATTATTTGATCTATCCGATACCAAGTGTCTGCATACTTGGCAGAATGAGGATAAATGACTGCCTTTTTTCTCTGGCTCCTGCACATTTGGCCTAACATGATCACAGATAGTGAATAATGGTCCAATTCAGCGCTTGCTTTCTGCATGATACCCCCCTGAGGAATACAATATGTTAGTTCTTTGGTTGGCTTCTGAGTTTGATTGACAGGAAAAAAAAATAATAACAGCAGAGAGATTACATCTTGCCAGCATCCTAAATTCTGAAGAACAAAAACCATACTTAAATTATGACTAAACCATTTGACTTTCCCATTTTTTTAAAATGAGCCTCCTGGAAGGGAAAACTCTCTTTCCTGAGGGAAAGCCTTAAAGGTTAACAGATGATGCTGTAGTCTCTGAAACCTGTGTCTCCGACCAGAAGAAGGGCTCAAGTTTGTGTGTGTGTGTTTTTTAACATATACTTATGTTGGGTTTGTGTGGGCATGTGTAGGTCAGAAGACTGGTTGCAAAATTAGTTCTCTCCTTCCACCTTGTGGGTTCTGAGGATCAAACGCAGGTGGTCAGGCTTGGCTGCAAGTGCCAACTGAGCCATCTCATGAGCACGAACTCAGGCTTGTATCTTACCTCAAGTTGAGGAGTGTAGAAAGCGCTACTGAGGCCTGTGGTCTTGGCAATGAAATTACCAACCTCTGATCTGACCTTAGATCCTTTACTCTGTCCCTGGGCCTCAGTGTCCCCACTGGTAGAATGGGACAGTTGGTATCTGCCACAATGCTTTACAATGCAGATGAAAAAGCCAGCAGAAGAAAATGCTCCGTAAATGTTGACTATTACACATTTCAATATCAATGTTTTATATATTATATATATACATACATGTGTGTGTGTGTGTGTGTACGTGTACCATGGAAACCTTTTGTCGAATAAACTACATGGGGACATGGAGCAGAGGTATAAACTTAGGCTGACTGTTCTCCTCTTCCATGATGGCACATCCAGCCTTGCCACCTTTGGCTGTCCCTAGGTATTCTCTGAAAACCTAGTACTGTAATGGGGCCTTGATTCTCTGTGTTGTGAGCCTGCTCTGAAGGCTATTTCTTTGCCTTTCGTTGTTGTTCATTCAGCCTGAGGCCGTTAGGTGGAAACCTGGGGTGGGGAGGAGGAGGGGACAACCTTAGGGGATAGTGGGTCTTCATTCTACTGCTGGTCCTGGGAGAGCCAAGGTGGCCCAGCACAGACTAAACGTGAGTGTGTGCTGAGCCACTTAGGAGCTGCTTACAGATGCGGCTTCGTGGGACTGACACCAGATGTTTTGGCAGACAGGGTGGAAGCCCTGTCACGTGGCACATGCTGGGATTTCACGTTCAACACCATTTTACTGAGTGTGAGACGCTGGAGATGCCCTTACTTCTCCAAGGCTCAGATCCTCTTTGGGGAGAGAGAGCAATATGACCTTCTCTGAGAAGACTTTCTAAGCATGCTGAGACCTTGCTTTCGCTGTTCTAGTGTGGTCTGCACCGTGCAATGGACAGGAGCCCTATCTCCCCTGTTCTGAATGCTACTCCTGAGCTGTTGCTGCCTTGGCTTCAGTAAGGTTTTGTGACAGCCTTGTTCTGGTGACAAATCACAGCGCAACCCGGGTAGAAACAGGGGCCCCCACCTTCTGCCTGCCTGGCCTGGCTCCCACTGTGAGTGTTGGTTAGCTGGTGAGTTGGTACTTTTTCTGATTTGGGCTGTACATCCCATTTGGGCCCCACCTCCCCACCCGTTGGTCAGTTTTAGCATAATAGACCTTTTTCTTAAACCATTCCATAAAATCATATTTGTGGCAAAAGTACATTTATGAAAGACATAATAATTTCATTAGCTTTTGGATAGTCCCAGTGGCGGGGAGGCTTTGAGGAGTCCTGTAGACAAGAAAACCGTTTGACCAGTGTTTACCCTACATGTTCCAAACCTCCCTGACCAGGAACTCTTCCTCTTTGCTCCTGCCTGTTGCCTGGCTCCCAGGGAAGTGCCTATCTTTGTTTAACCCTAGTTGGAAGGCTCCTTCTGTGGGCAACCTCCCTTCCTACCAGGACAAAGCATGACAGGCCGGTGTGCTAGGGTGAGAAGGCTTTGCAAAGATCTTTGCCTAAGTGTGGTAGAAGGCTGCATTTACAATAGCACACAGCAGCTCCTCTCTGCCAAAAAGCTTCTGGCTTGTGGACAGTGATCTCCTGAGGAACGGGGCCGTTGCCTGTCAAATGTCTCTCGTCTCTCTGTAAAACCTCACCCACCCTTGGAAGCAGGAGGAACAGCTATTCCCACAGCCAATTTTGTACTTTGTTGTGACCATATAAGGTACAAGATAGAGAAACGGCTTGATCAATTAAAGCAGAAGGATTTTCTGTGGGGTTTTGAATAAGTTGAGTAGAGAAAGAAGGTGTTTTCAGGGTACCATGGCTTCAAAGGATAAGAAAACAGATGCCATCCTTTCTGCACTCTCGCTGGACCAGTGAGCAGGGACGGCCTCAGAATGCAGAACGACGCCGGCGAGTTTGTGGACCTGTAAGTGCCGCGGAAATGCTCCGTGAGCAACCGCATCATCGCTGCCAAGGACCACGCGTCCATCCAAATGAATGTGGCAGAGGTTGACAGGAACACAGGCCGGTTTAATGGCCAGTTTAAAACCTATGGCATCTGCGGAGCCATTTGCAGGATGGGTGAGTCAGACGACTCTATTCTCCGACTGGCTAAGGCTGATGGAATTGTCTCAAAGAACTTTTGAGCAGAAGAAATCAGGAATAATTTGTTACAAATAAAAGCTGTACCTGTGATAGCTAAAAAAAAAAAAAAAAAAAAAAAAAAAAAAAAAGAAAAAAAAAAAAGAAAACAGATGCCTTCCATGTTTAACGGTATCTTCCTGACTTGGGGTAACAGTTGGTAGAATAGATGAAGCCCTAGGTTCAGTACCCAGTGCTACATAACCCAGGCATGCGGTACATACCTGAAATCCTAGCATTCTGGAGGTGGTGGCAAGGAAGATCAGAAGTTCGGGGTCATCCTTGACTACATAGTATGTTTGGGGCAAGCCTAAGGCAACTGAGACCATCTCACACTAGGGAAAGGAAAGGTATTATAGGGATGGGATAGCTTCCTTTGAGTGCCACAGTTAAACACCAGGTCTCTTCTCTTCATCCATATAATTGGAAGGATTTAAATTTTCATGTATGACAAGTCTTTTGATGTACAGGGTGTGGGGGTCGGGGAGGGGACGGCACCACAAAACTGGAGATGGACCCACAGACAGATGCAGGTTTGAAGAGCTGATTCTGTTTTTGAAAGTTAAAGATGAAACATAAACCAGCCTTCGTCACTCGGCTTCCCAGTTCTCTGCAGCAGGAGTGGATTTGACAGAGTCCTCCTTGGAGCGTCCTTGGAGCAGAGATGGAAAACACAGCTTTGGAAACGGAATGGTGCTTCCTTAGTTTTTATATTGGTTTTTTTTTTTTTTTTAAAGCTACCAGCAGAAAAACAAACAACCTTGTGGTCCATGATTTGGGCGCAGGGTTTTATCTAAAACGATTACCTTGTCGTATATTTAAAAAAGGGCCCAACATCGTTGTCTCCTACATTGAGGGAACAATACATTATTCCTCTGAAATGAAAAAGTCACAAGGGACACTGGGGAATTAGTGGCTCATATAAGACAGAGAAGCTTACCTTTTTGCATTTTTGCAAAAAATGAAAAATGAAGAATGGTATCAGGATTTTGGAAAGCTATGCATTACAAAGAAACTTACAGAATCTAGGCTCTGTAGATCACAGTCTGTATTCTAGCTCAGACCTTCTAGGAGCCTTTGGAATTGTAGACATGTATGTATCCAAAGCCAAGATCCTCCCACCCCAGCCCAGGCTGGTGCCAGACCTCCATGGCCATCATTTTTTCCTTTAAGATTTATTTATTTATTTTATGTATATGAGTACACCATTGCTCTCTTCAGACACACCACAAGAGGGCATCAGAACCCATTACAGTTGGTTGCTGAGAATTGAACTCAGGACCTCTGGAAGAGCAGTTGGTGCACTTAACCACTGAGCCATCTCTCCAGCCCCCATGGCCATCTTCGTGCCTGCCTTTTCTCCTCTCTTTAAAGATGCTCCCCAAGAAGCAGCCAGTAAAAAGAGTGTGTTCCAGTCTCTGCCTTGATACTGGACAGTGAAGCCAGGTGATGTCAGTGTTTACCTGTCATCCCAATTTTGAGAGGTGGAGACAGGATATCAGGAGCTCAGGGTCATTCTCAGTAACATAATGAGTTTGAGATCAGTCTGCATGTCCCGAAACCTGGCTTTTAAAGAGTGAAAATGAATTATAATGATGGTGATGATGATGGTGGTGGTGGTGGTGGTGGTGATGATGATGATGAGTTGTTTTAACAATGTAGGAAAGGTTCCTTCAGCCAGCTCTAGAGTCTTCCTGCAGAGTCATTGAACAGAGCTACATCCACATGCCCATGTAGTGGCTCAGAGGGATATAATGACACCAACCGAAGCTGTTCTGAAAAACACACACTTAGGATATAACTTCACTGGTTTCAATTATCCTCAGAAATCTAAGTGTTCAAGATTGACACCTTGACAAATTATAGGAAATTGCAAACAGTTTCCCAGGCCCGATTATTGGATCTCTTCCCCCAACCGCTTTGGAGAAGATTTGGGCAGGAAACGTCCCTCAGCCAGGTTTCAAGTCACCATAGCAATGACAGGAGCTGAGGTCAGCTGTCCTGAAACACACTATGTCTTTGTACCTGTTGGCTTCAGGACCAGACCACCAACGGCTGGCTCCATGACCGAAACCCGTGAATAGTAGAGGCCTGGGCTGCATCTCACCTTTGCTGAAGGAGACAGGGAAAAGCACTCAGGATCACAGTGTTTCCATTTAGAGCACTTGGTTCCTGTCAGAGAAGGCTGAGGCTGCTTGCCAAAAAAAACAAACAAACAACCAAAAAAAAAAAAAAAAAACCAAAAGTTTTCCTTTCTTTCAAAGGCATCATGATGTGTTGAAGGAGACTTTCCCTTTACCTAGTGGTTTGTCAGTTGGACTATGGAAATTGGTCTTTTAGAACCGAAGTGCCCAGACTGACACTGGCAAGTCATGAGTGGGTCAGGAAGATCCATAAAGGCCTCTGCCATGGTATTGTGTGTTCGTGTGTATGCACATATGTGTGGAGAACAGAAGGCAACCTCCGGTGTAGTTTCTCAAGTGTCACTGTCCACTTGGTAGTTTTCTGAGGTAGTATCTGTCACTGACCTGGAACATAACAAGTAGACCAGGATCAGGGACCCAGTGTCTCTAGCTCATAGGCACTGAGATTACAAGTGAATGTCTCCGTGCTGAGGACTGTAAGTGGGCTCAGGGGTTGGAAGGCAAGCCCTTCCTACGCTGAGCTACTCCATAGCCCCTGTCATGAGCATTTTAAACGTAACACTAGAGTAGATTATATCAGAGTTTATTGTACACAGTAAGAGTAGGGGAGAAGGGGCAAGATGGCTTAGAAAGTAAAGGTGTTCAAGGTGCAGACTTTACTGGGATCCCTAGGACCTACATGGTGTAAGGAAAGAATCAACTCCAGAAAGTTGTTGAAAGCATTCACGTGCCAGGACACACATGTAGATGCGTGTGTGTGCGCGCACACACACACACACACACACACACACACACACACACACACAC
>JADRCD010175105.1:0-26062 GCA_019843815.1 Montemys delectorum | reverse complement strand
AAAAAAAAAAAAAAGCAAGTAAAAGTAGCACAGCCATCTCTATTGAGTATCAGTGAAGAATAAATGACTGAGAGAGTGTACAGGGAAATGGAGACATTTATGAATGGATAGTGGAAATTTGACTTCATATCAGGTTTTAGAATTTTAATCTATTAAAATCATTGTGAATTGTAAAAACATTTTAATTTTTCTATACTATTTTTGGCTATATCATTGCCCAGGTCAGAGAAAAACTTCAGGTTGATTTTTCCTTATACCACAAAGGCACGTGCTTGAATACTAGAATCTTCTATCTGTCTGTCATTTTATAGACACTTTCTTTAGCTATAGCCATATATACAGTATATATTTCATGTATACAATATGCATCTGCCTATATGCCTAGTAAACCATGAGTGTAGCTTTTGGGAAATTCATTATAACAGATATGTAGATATGTTGTCTTAAGAGTTATTCAGAAATAACTGAAGTCTATAAAGAAACACCATGTGGAGTCATGTTAAAAGCATCCTTTAAACATTACTGCTTCCCATACCCACTATATCAAGAATGTCTCTGTGAAACCCAGGAGACTCTAGAACACACCGGAGTTTGATTTTGATGCTGTAGCACATACATGGCTCCAATTTCAGTTTAGCTTCCAAGTTTTATTCAGAAATAAAGGCAAAGTGAACATTATAAGATGTGACCTAATAGAATGTGCTTATTGGAAGAAGATAAAGATTACATAGAAAATAAAGCAGATGTAAATTTCATTCTATATAGAGAGGCTGATCCAAATATTTGATCACATAATAGCTGTAAACATAAAACATTGTCCTCTTATCTTGACTAGGTGCCAATCATTATATGAATTTTACTGTCCACACTTATCAATTAAAAACAAATAAGTCAATCAATGCTATTTTTAATACTACGGTATCTATGGAGTAGAAATTGCAGATATGTATATTCTAAATCCTTGACTATAAAGCTATACTTTTCACCTGTATTTTCTTCTTTTCCTCATAATGATAAGCCCAACTCTGAATGCAAAAGCTTATTTCTAAAGATTACAAATGTTCACAAGGCTGTTTGTGTCACCAGTTCAGCATCTACTGTGTGCTTTTTGTCATAGAACTTACAGATCCTGAGGATTTCTGCTTTTTGCTTAACCAGAATGACCAAGCTCTCTCCAGCTGATCTCTTGTGTTGCAAAGCCCAGGTAAAATTGCCCTGAAAAGCTAGATGTATGTAAAAATGTGTATGTAACATGCAATTCTGAAAACCAACAATACAAATGAAAACTACACTTATGGAAATGTTTGGAGGCAAATAGGTTTATGCTAAATGAATCCTTGTATTTTGTGGACAGTGAGTGTCAAAATAATGGATGTTACACCTAAATCAGTAGAGTTGTGTTTATAATGTTAAAAAAAAAACTCAGTCTGGAAGGAAGGACAATCCAGAGACTCCTCCACCTGAGAGTCCTTCCCATATTCAGTCATCAAATCCAGACACTATTGTGGATGCCAGCAAGTGCTGGCTGACAGGAGCCTGATATATAGCTGTTTCCTGAATGGCTGACAAGACCTAACTAATACAGAAGTAGAGGCTCACAGCCATCCATTGGACTGAGTACAAAGTCCCCAATGAAGGAGCTAGAGAAAGAACCCAAGGAGCTGAAGGGTTTGTAGCCCCTTAGGATGAAAAACAATATGAACTAACTAATACTCTCAGAGTATACATGGTGGGACTAATGGCTCCAGCAGCATATGTATAGCAGAGGATGACCAAGTCGGTCATCAATGGGAGGAGAGGACCTTGGCCCTGTGAAGGTTCTATGCCTAAGTGTAGGGGAATGCCAGGGCCAGTAAGCAGGAGAGGGTGGGGTGATGGGTAGGGGGAGGGGGGAGGGAACAGTGGTTTGTTTTTGTTTTTGTTTTTGTTTTCTTTTTTTCAGAAGGGAAACTATGAAAGGAGGTATCGTATGACATGTAATAAAGAAAATTTCTAATAAAAATTTTTTAAAAAAGAAAAAAAGAAACTAAAATAAAGAAACAAAATCAGAGAGAACATTGCCTGAAGAGAGACCTTCATATAGAACTAAAGAAAGTGAGCCCAAATGCTATTGGAATCAAGGTTGACAAGTCCCAAAAGACAGAAATCAACAGTCATACTTACATTCATACATTCACAGACAACTGCCGATTTTGAGCCAACATTTCTCACTGTATCCCATGCCCGAATCAAGCTTGTGTGTATGCTGGGCTGAGAAGAAGTGAAAATATTCTTGCTACAAACATCCCACTAGGCACTGGGGTTATTGTCATATGTTCCATGCCTGGCTTGCTGGAAAACTGATATTAGACAAATAGGTAAAGTCAATTTGTGCAGAAAGGATGGTCTGTCAGCGGACAGTGCTGTGGTAAGCATATATACATACCCCCAATTATGAATTGTGGGCTGGAGAGTAGCTCAATGGTTAAGATACTGCCTGCTCTTCTCAGAGGTCCTGAGCTCAGTTCTCAGCAACCACATGATGGCTCACACTTTTATATGGGGATCTGATGCACTCTTCTGATGTGGTGTTGTACATGAAGATAGAGCACTCACATAAAATAATTAATAAATATTTAAAAATATGAAAAAAAATCTGTCTGTTTTCTCTTTATTAGTCAAATAAAACCATGATGAAAGGAGAAGTAAACTGAAAAGATCAACAGAAAGCCATGCATCAAACAGAGAAAATATACTCTCAATATGAAATAATAATAGTAATAATAACAATTAATAAAATTAGAAAACATAGTCTACAGAGAAACAGAGACATGACTGGACAAGTAATGATTTATGTAATACAAAAATCATAAATCATTTACTGATTTTTTTAATGAAATTCAAGGAAGCAAGGAATAAACTTTAAACTAAAACAGTAGAAATGCTGTTAGCTTGAGCTATAAGGGAGAGAGCGACATGGAATGAATGAGAGAGAAGCTTTATAACTATTGATATCTACAGGGCAGATGATTGCACTACATGGCTTTACATAGTTCCACACTTCAAGAAAGGCCATGAAGCCCTGTGCTTAGACTCAGAAGAAACTGTGTTCCTTGAATCCAGTGAGCCAGGATGCCCATGACAAACACATCCAGGGTGTACTTGCTACCCAGAGGGTCACGAGGCTCCAGTCACAACCTTACATGGTGATTGAATGGTACTCATTCCTCTCTATGGGGACAACTTCACTACCTCGTGTGAAATAAATATTTATGAGCTTCAAAATCTAATGGAGTTTGTCTTGCTAGATTTTATCTTTGATAGAAACATCTTCTTTATGGTTTATCCATGTCTTAATCTAATCCTATACCTGTATTAACAGTGTACTATGATGTCAGAAGACTTGTCTGATGTCTCTGGTTCGTAGCTTAAGAATTAATTAGAACTTCAGTTTCTACCACACTGATTTAGAAGGCAATTCTGTGAGAATTGGGATTAGTGATAAATATATGTGTTAAGACAAAGGGACATATTTGGATGGAGTAAATGTATTTTGATTTGTACATAGATTAAACATGGGAGGGGTATAAAGTGTATAGATTGAATTATCTCTTAAAAAAATATGCTGAACTCAGAAAAAATCATTGAAAGCCAAAACAGATCAAATGTATTTTTTTATAATATAATAATGAGGTTATTAACTAAAATTCAGGAAAATGTGTGAATTACTTGGCTGACAAAAGGTCAAAGTTTCTTTAACATCATTATTCAACTGTGAAAAAAAGTTAAAGTTTAAATAAATAATTGGACATGAAATATTGAAAACTGTGTAATACTAAGACTACTGGGTACCTAAGTTTGGGAGTGGTCCAATCAAGGTCATCTAGTTTCAAAGTTTATGTAAATTAAAAGCTAGAACATAGGAAAATAAAGAGACAAACAGGTTACTGTACCTTCTGGCTGCACTTTCAGTGATCTCTAAAATTATTTTAGCAGAAAAATATTCTTCTATGTATTTCTCAGTGATATTCCAAACCAAAGGCAGTCAGAAGATTATCAGACATCTCATGTGACTGCAAGTCTACCTCATTGCTAGCAGTTTGGGATGTTATGTTTAGCAATTTAGAGAGGGCAAGAATTTAGAAAACAATGGACATTGATTTCCTAGAGAATCAAGACTTATTTATAATTGTTGTCTTGAAAATCTGGTAAAGAATTCAATGCATAGTTTGAATCCAAGATGATAAAATGGGGAGATTTTTGATAAGGTTATTATCTTGTGAGAAGAATGCTAACAAAGTGCTCTGCCACTAAGTTATATGGATACATGGAGAAATTTAAATATTAATATTAAATTATAGTTGTTTAATGGTATACTTATAAAAACTGAAGGCATGATATTCGTATCACAAGAAGGAAAGGTGTGGTGGTTTGATAGAGAAAGCAACCCATAGGCTCATATATTTACATGTTTAATCTCAAAATGATAAACCATTGGCAAGAACTAGGAGGTGTGGTCTTGTTGCAGTATGGCTATCCTTGATAAAGTAGGTGTTTGCTGAGGTGGTGTATGAGGTTTCAAAGACAAAGTCAAGAGTTGTTTCTTTATCTGTCTTTCTCTCCCTATCTCTGTCTCTGTCTCTCTCTCTCTGCCTTTGTCTCTGTCTCTCTGTCTCTGTTTGTCTTTGTCTCTGTCTCTCTTTCTGTCTCTTTCTGTCTTCTCTGTCTCTGTTTGTTTTTGTCTCTGTCTCTCTGTCTCTCTCTGTCTCTGTCTCTCTCTCTGTCTCTCTGTCTCTCTGTCTCTCTCTCTCTCTCTCTCTCTCTCTCTGTCTCTCTCTCTCTCTCTCTCTCTCTCTCTCTCTCTCTCTCTCTCTCTCTCTCTCTCTCTCTCTCTCTCTCTCTCTCTCTCTCTCTCTCTCTCCTGAAAATCAGGATGTAAATTTCTCAAGTACTGCTATAGCACCATGACTATCTGCTTCCAGTATATACACAAAGGATGTTTCATCTCACCACAGAGATATTTGCTGTATTCATAATAGCAAGAAATTGGAAACAAATAATATATGTCCCTCAACACATGAATGTGAATGAAACGAATGAATGAAAATATGGTTCATTGACACAATGAATATCACTTAGCCATTAATACAAATGACATGAAGGAGTTCACAGATAAATTGATAGAACTTAAAAATCCATCACAATTGAGGTAACTCAGACCAAGAAGACAAATATGGTGTGTATTCACTTATATGTGGTAACTAGCTGTTAAACAAATAGAGGGACTGATTGGCAGAGACAGATCTCCATAGGGGATGGAAATGAGGTAGATAGTAATGGATGGATTAGGGTAGGACTGCAACAGGAGGATCAAGTGAGCAGTGGAAGGGGATAGAGGGTTAAAGGATGAAATTCTGGTAGAGACAGAAAAGAGTAAAATTCATGTGAGGGCTAAATGGAAACCTAATACTTCCAAATGACCAGGGAAACAGAGTCCTAACTGGCTATCTGCAGTCACTAATTGAAGCTTGCAGGACTATGATTGGGTTATATATAGCACAATTGTAGGCCAAATGGGGACCAGGAGAAACCCAGAACAATCTAGGCTGTTGTCAAGTCTATAGGTTGCTCTCCAAAACCCGATAGCAAGACCCCATTTCTGAAGACAATGCCTACACAACTCATTGAATATGGAGATGTTAAACTTGCAACTATATAGAACCTCCACCCTAAGATTATATTTGTCTTTGATGCGAGAAGGGACTCTACATGCTACAAAAAGAGAAACAAACACTGAGCCAACCACAAACCCTTTGGTCTACAATGGTGTACTATCTGCAAGACAGGCTAGGGCAATGGTGGCACAAAGCTTGTGGGAGTGAGCAACCAATATCGAATTTGATTTAAGACCTATTCTATGAGATGGAACACATAGTCAACAGTGGTTCATAAGCAAGATTCTGAGACTAAATTGCCCAGGGGTTTATGGGGAAATCAAATAATACTGTTCTAAAAATGTAAAGAAATAAATTGTCCTTTGATGACATTCTGTCACATTCATAAACCAGTGCCTTGCTCAGCCATAATCAGAGATGCTTTCTTCTGCAACAAATAGGAATAAATATATAGAAACACAGCCAGAGTATGAGAGACTTGAAATATCCCGAACTACCTGGAATTCCCCAATCAAATCCTCACTGTTCAGGAAACCACAGCCAAAAAGGAATCATAAAGACTATGAGAACTAGAGGGAATGGAGAGCACCAAGAAAACAAGGCTATCTAATTTCATATGAAAAAAAAAAGTACATTACAAGCTCACAGAGACTAATGCAGCATGCATAAGACCTACCTGGTGGGTCTGTAACAGGACCTTTTTTCTAATATATATTATGACTTTCAGTGTGGCGTTTCTATGGGATTCCTGCCTTTCTAAACAAGTAGTTCTGTTTCTTGTGCCTTCTCTTGGGATCTTTTCCTTCTGTTTTTGGTTTGTTCAATTTCAATAAATTTAGTTTTCTTTTATTTCATTTTTATCCTTTGATACCATGTATTTAATGAGAAATACAAAGAAGATGGATCCAGAAGTGAATAGATATGGGAGAGAAACTGAAAAGAGAAAAGAAAAGAAAACTCTAAGCAGGATACATCATGTAAGAAAAAAAATCTATTTTTAACAAGAGAAAAATAAATTAAAATTTTGAATTCTTTTCTTTTTTTGTATATATTTTATTAGATATTTTCTTTATTTACATGTAAATTTCTCCTTGCCCAGTATCCCCTCCAAAAAACAAACAAACAAACAAACACAACAAGAACAAACCCTTGTTGCCTCCCCCCTCCCCATGCCCGCCACCCCACCCTCTCCTACTTATTGTCCCTGGCATTCCCCTACACTGGGGCACAAAACCTTCACAAGGCTGAGGTCCTTTCCTCCTATTGATGATCGAATTTGCAATCCTCTACTATACACATGTTTCCAGAACATTCAGTCCCACCATGTATGATGAATATGACTATGCTCTAAGAATACTGTATACCTGCTGCTATCTAGATGGTGAGTGAGACAATCCATTGGTTTATGCAGTAATATGTCAAGAATCATGTATCTAGCTTACATATTAGATAGGGGATATGTTAAAGGGGATATTTAAAGTCTGCCTCCAGGTTGAAAACACCTAAATCCCTATTACCATGTATGTTCGGGTTCCTAACAACATCTTCACTAATGGACTTAAGAAAAGGGAATGTATTTAACAAGTTTTACCCTTTTCCTGAGTGAATTTCATTTTCCCTGGAGTCGATTTTTCTTGTTCACTGACTATAGGAAACTAAAAGTTCACGGTTTCCCTTATTTTTAGACTTTCTAAGGAACAAACAAAAACACATCTGAACACCAACACTGACGTTCCCATTGAATATTGATGATTTACTTTATTTTCTATAAAAGATAAAGTTCTTAGAATTACTGGACCCATTATCTTAATTAATAGATCAAACGTACTTTAGTATTTTTTTTTATTTTGTGTTTCTATACACAGGGTCACCTGCAGCTCATCTTGGCACAAATTGGCTATGTAGCTGGTGCTGCCTTAAGCTTCTAAACTCTTTTCTACCTCTCAAGTGCTAAGACTATAGATATGTTCAACCTTGCTTAGCTTGTAAGTGCTATTATGAACATAGAATATTTCAAAAAGCTTAGTTAAGAATGAAGTAATTTAAAGTATTTGATCATAGATAGAAGAATAGCTCAGCAGTTAAGAACATTTGCTGTACATGGATAGGACCTGCGTTTGGTTCAGGACCAGCATCGAAGAATTCACAGTAGCCTATACCTCTAGGGGATCTGATGGTCTTCTTATGGCTTTCATACACAGCTGCATGGAGATAGTGAACATATAGACAAATAGTAGCACACACATATATACATACTTAATATAAATAAATGTTAAATTATTTTGTCAAGATAATCATTGATACCTATATTTTAATATCCATGACACTTTCAAATGACATTATGGGCAACTATAATTTTTCCAGCTTTTTAGTAAAAGAATATATGAGGTCAGAAATAAGAGGTCAGTTACCAAAGCCTTTAATTTTATTTATAGTAATTTGAAGTATTGGCTTATGACTTATTCTAAATGAACTTATGTATTCACTAATATTCTTCTCTTAAAGTTTTCAATATCATTTCGATGGTGTTCAAGATGGAAGGTGACATCTACAGTTAATTTCAAAAGAGCTGTTCAGCGACTGAGGGCAGTGTGTGGAGATAGAGTGCAGTCTGTTGTGAATAGAACAATTTCACATTGATTTTTGTCCTGCTTCCTGTAACATATCAAGAGCTTCAAGAGAACTTTAATGAGACTTCCTTAAAAATATTCCCTCTGAAATGGTGTTTGTAGACATGGTAGAACTGCTGACCTCATAAACTCACAGTGACTATAGTTACCAATACATGATCAAGCCAGTCAATATATTAGCAAGCAGTTGGATGGGGTTCATGAGTCCTTTACCTCTAATTGAAGAGATATGTACATCAGAGGGATTCCAGAGAAGGAAATGTAAGATATTTTCAAGGGATGTGTTTTTTGGTAGATTGATTATATTCTGGGTGATATTTCAACAGTGGGAAGTATACTGATAGCGCAAACTCTAGTCAGAGGTATATAATAAAAACAAAAGTCACAATATGGTACAGAAGAGAGTTTATAATGGACATGGAAGGAGTTAAGGAGTGGAGTTTGGGTGACCAGAGTCAAATTACATTGTTTGAATTCTCAAGAAATTAACAAAAATATAACAGAATACATTTGTTGCTTGTAAACTTGTCTAAGTACATTACTGCTTTTATTAACATACTTTAATTTTTCTTCTCCCTGACTCTACCATATCTTAATATAAAGCTGTGTAATTTCTTCATAGTACCCATACCATGCCCACTCCACCAACATGCACACAAACACACATGCATATACACACACTTATATACATATACATACATATGTATCTATACTATGTATACATATATAAATATAGGTGTATGTGTGTATGTTTATATGTATAAATGTATGAATGTGCATATGTATGTGTATACAGATAGAAGTCATTGTCATGAGAAAATGATGTACTTTAAATAATGAATACATAATCTCTATGTGATGACAAAAGATATACATCAATATAAGAGGCAACACCAGACAATGAGTACTGAAGAATTCAAATTGAAGAAACTGTAGGTGTAACTAGTCTTCAGAATCTAATTTTCTCTGTCATATCCAGTAATCTGTCAATATTGATCAGTATGAACATATCATTCAGGATGCTTCAATATGTGACAATTAAAACAATGTGTAACTTCAAGCTTCTTACAGGTATTTGAGTTGTATTTGTAGAAGCATATGTGTTGTAATAGTTTGTAAAACTGAATGCACTGTGTGTATAGCTATGACCAATCAATGTTTAGAACACTATGAATAATTAATTTGTTTTTTGTTGTTGTTGTTGTTGCTGTTGGTAGAAAATCTAAAATGTAGTTCAGGTATTTTATTAATAGATCAGTAAACCTGGAGTTTGAGGAAAACAATTCCATCCCATTTGTGTTTAGTGTTTTACTTATATTATTTCTACTTTTATCCCTAATTCAATTTAATTATCCCTAATTCAGAATGTTTTATTTTCTAACACCAAATTAAATAAATCAGATAGAAAAAAAACAAGAATCAGAAATGTTGATATATAACAAATTTTGATAGACTATAGTTTGTTTTCAGTTGCAGGTTCTATCATAGTGCAATAACTAACAGTGTGGTCTAAAAATTACCCAAATACCAAGACACAAATAACACAAAGTTCATTTCTGGTCACCAAAAAAATAGCCAGTGTAATACATTTAAATATTATGGGTTTGGACTTCCATACATGAACAGCTGCAAAGACTCAAATGGCCTTCCTAAACTAACATCTATTTTGTTTAAACAGTTCCGTACGCTTTTACAGAGACAACCATGATTATGAAGCACCAGATGAAGGGCAGAGCCATGACATTGTGCATTGTGTGTACCGTAAGGTAACTGTGGGTTAAAGGCTGGGTTTCAATTCATATATTGATAACAAATTCTCTATAAAGGAATATTGCATGTTAGATTTTATGTTAGTAAAAATTAAAAAAAATGTATGTTAGTAAATTTAAAATGAAGACTTAAAGGTTCTGAAAACCTTAGTTTTTAGTGTCTTAGTCAGAAAAACACTTATTACACATGAATAAGGGACAGACTTATTAGCCCAGAAATCATTTTAAAAGCCATACATGGTGAGACATGTCTGTATTCCTGAGGGGGGAGTTTAATAGCCACCTCACTATACAAGGAGATTTTATATCCTTTTCTCTTAACATTCTGCTTACCACATACTCAGGGAGATAGCTTCTTTCACAGAGTAGGGGTGCGTGTCACAGTGGAGCCATTTTGAACGTGAGTAAGCTTTATCCTATCCCTCCCATAGTACTACTGTTTTGGTTACCCTCCATAACAATGTGGTAAGACACTACTTCTAAAGACACTATATCCTTCAGTCATATAATGTGGAGACATCAAATTGGTGTTGCTTGACCTCAAATTTATACCTCTACTGGCCAGATTTCAGAGTCCTGAAATCTGGTAAGTGCCTGCTACCAGAAGGTAAAATTAATCTTCATTCTTACGTCAGTGTTATATATGGAAGCTATAACTGTCTGTTGTTGAGATATGTCCATTGCTCAACAAAATTGAAAACCAAGTATAAATACTTACAACTACACCTACCTGATATTTGACAAAGTGCCAAAAACTTAAACTGAAGAAAATAGAGCATTTTCAACAATTGGTACAGGGAAAACTGGAAGTCTACATGCAGAAGAATCAAGTTATTTACCACTTCACACACACAAAAAAAGACCAAAATGGTCAAAGACTTAAACATACAATCAAACACCGAAACTGCTAGATAAAAGGCAAAAAATATATGTAGACAATAATTCTACATGATACTACATGATACTGATGTATATTAAAAAAAAAAAACTTCTCTAAATATATCTCCTTTTGACAAGAGTTAAGGCCAAAACTTGGCAAAGTATGACTTCATTAAATGAAAAAGCTTCTGACTAATTAAAGCAAAGTAGATGAAAAAGAATTACAATGATTAGTAGAAAAACTTTTCCCACTTTATATCTGATGGAGATTAGTATCAAAATATATAAAGAACAACAAAAAAGGATGAATACAACAAAATTTTGAAAATGGACTTTGGACTTGACCAAAAAATTCACAAAAAAGGGAAAAATGGGTAAGAAATGGGGCTCACAGAGACTAAACCACCAACCAAAGAGCATGCAGAGGATGGAGCTAGACTCACTACCCATTTGTAGCAGATTTGCATGTTGGTCTTCATGAACATGCTCTTACAATAGGAGCAGGGGGCTGTCTCTTACTCTATTGTCTGTCAATGGAACCCTTTCCCCTACCTGGACTGCCTGGTTGGGCCACACTGGGAGAGGATGTATTTAGTCCTCTTGGGACTAGATGTTCTGGAGTGGGGTAGTATACAAGGTGGGGCTTCCCCTTCTGTAAGGAGTAGGGTAGCCAGTTATATGGGAAGGAATTTGTAAGGTTAGGAATGGGAGGAAAAGAGGTAGGTAGCTGTGATCACGATGTAAAATAAATAAAAATCATAAATTGTTGAAGAACAAAGAAATATCTAAAAAAAACTATTTATCATCTCTAGCAATTCAGAAAACACAAGTCAAAATAACTTTAATATTTAATCTTTCACCAGTCAGAATAGCAAAGTTCAACAAGACAATTGTTGAAGAGAATATGAAGGAAAGGGAACCCTATTTCACTGCTGGTAGGATTTCAAACTGATACAACCACTGTGTAAATCAGCTTGAAGGATTTTGTAAAACTAAAACTAAATCTAACTTAACACCTAGTTATACCATGTCTTGGCATATTCCCAAAGGACTTGATATCTGATTCCACAGATACTAGCTTAGCCATGTTCATTGCTGATCTTTGTAACTGCTAGGAAATTGAAACAACATATATGCCTTTGATCCAACAAAAGGAAAAGAGAAATGCGATGCATATTTAGTATGAAATACAATACAGTTATAATGAAAAGTGAAATCACGAAGTTTGCAGGTAAAATGATAAAAATTTAAAAGGATAATATTGAATGAAGAAATTTAAATCCGGAAAGACAAATGTCTCATGTTCTCTCTCATGAGAGACTGTCAGCTCCAAATGTTAAATATGAGAATATATTCTGTAATAACTGCTAAGGCCCAGAAAGGCACATAGGACCACTTGAAGTAGAGGAGTAGAGGAATAATAGAGCCAGGAATACCGTCATGCACATGATCAGATGGGGCAAATAGGAAAGGGAGAGGGCTCTAACTAAGAAGGCATAGGAGACAAATACAGTAATAAGATGGTAAAAATATCAGTAACGATGTTTGAAAAAAGACATTAGAAATTACCCTATTAATTGCTTAGCTAAAACATTCTACAATATATGTAAGTTCATAAAGCTTAAATAAAATGTTCTTCTCTGAGGTGACAATGCTCCAAGAACAAAGTCCATCTAAAAATACCCCTAACATCAAGGATAAGAAGACCTCTTTTGAACATTTGGTCACAGTTGTCTAAGAGACTCTTGAATCATTGCACTTGTCTTTAGCTTCCCCCACAAGACTGAAGGTAAGAAGACCCCAGTGTTTAAAAAACAAAAACAAAAACAAACTAGCATTTCAGACATAGCAGCCAGAGATCATGAGCTGAAATTGACCTGAATTACTCTTCCCTGAGGATTAGCTTTCACAGTAATTTAGAGTGCTATTCAAGCATCCACAGACGGGAAATAAGGAAAGTCCTGCAAGGTATGAAACACAATAATGACCAACATTCCACAATAACATTAAGGGCACAGTTGTGACATGTATACTTCTATGATAACCAATGACTCTCTAATTGAATTTAAGACCTCCTTAATTAGAGATAAAAATCTGCCTGGTACAGGAAACCTAGACAACTCTGACTCGTAAAGTCATAGTTCTTGGAGGAGAACAGAACATGCTACTTACTAAACCACTATAATCCCTAACTATACACTATAACATTTATCCTCATAGGCATAAGTAAACATAGCTTTCAGTCCTCATCTGTGAAACTTCTTATTGCAGTAAACAGAGACAATTATAGAAATTCATAACCAAACAAAATACAGAGTTACAGAGTCTGGCCACAATGTATTCTACTACAAAACACTTCTGCCCCTAGGGTTAGGTAATATTGTGGAAGAGATAGTCACGGTCTCTATTCCTGCATTATGATCAAGAAGCAAGTTGGGGAGGAAAGTTTATTAAGCTTACAGTTCCACCTTGCTGTTCATCACCAAAGAAAATTAGGACAGGAAATCACACAGGACAGGAACTTGTGGGCAAGAGTTGATGCAGAGGCCATGGAAGGTTGTTGCTTACTGTACTGCATCTCCTGGCTTACTCAGTTTTCTTTCTTATAGAACCCAGAACTATTAGCCCAGAAGTGGCATAATAAGCTGGTCACTCCTGCCTTGATAACTAATTGAGAAAATGCCTTACATCTGGATCTCATGGAGGCATTTTCTCAAGGGAGGCTCCTTTCTCTGTGATAACTCCAGTTTGTGTCAAGTTGACACACAAAACCAGCCAGTACGGAGTTGAGTGATTGTAAAGACTGGAGAATAAATTTTGTTGTGAGACTGTCTTCTCTAGTAACACCATTTGTTGCATCCATAAAGACTCATGTGAGCGCCTAAGTGTGAGATATACATGGATAAGCCTCAAACCAAAAAGAGCTATATGAAGTAAGGAATTATCAAAGGAAAAGTAACAGTTTTTCATGTGGAAGAGAACACCACCTGGTTATCCAGTGTGAAATGATTAGCTCTGGAGAAAAATGTATGAGTTTATGTATTTGTGTGTGTGTGTGTGTGTGTGTGTGTGTGTGTGTGTATACATGTCATATATATGAAAACTTTCATATAAACATAACACCACTTGGTTATCAAATGTGAAATGATTAGCTCTGGAGAAAAATGTGTGAGTGTATGTGTTTGTTTGTGTGTGTGTGTATCTATGTGTGTGTACACACGTCATATATATGAAAACTTTCATATAAACATATGTATATGTGTTTTTATATGTGTGAATACATCATATATATGAATAAATAAACGAATATATCATATATAAATATATGAATATATTATACATATCATATCTTTATGAATAAAGAGGATATAAATTCGAAGGAGAATAAGGGACATATATAGGATAGTTGGAGAAAGAAAAATATATGAATAATGATGTAATCATAATATCCAAAAATAAAAGGAAGAGATGTCCCCATTGGTAAATAGTAGTAGGAACTTTATGAGAGTAACCAAGCACTTTCTCATTAGATTTAAGGTTGTTTCATGAGTCAGAACTTATGACAGGTATTGTTCCTCAAGTCCAGAATTGGTGGCAAGAGCAGTCATAGTACCTATGGAAAAGCCTATTCCTGTTTCTCAGAGAAGTAGATGTAGAATTAATTGCCTACTTGATATATCATATCTTCATACATTACTACATCTCTCAACTCTTATCAGATATGCTTTCTTTACAGTAGATGATGATTGAAGTAGATCCACAACTCTACTCATGCAGAGAATAGTTGATATGACATATGCTGCTCTAAGTGTGCCTTAAATATCATAGTCCATTGTCCCAAAAGTCAAAATCATGGCAAAGGGTGAGAAGAAAGATGATAAAAGGTTGAGGATATTTTTGTGGATGACTACAATGTTGTGGGTACACAGTGTATTCTGGACATCACAAGGAAGTTGAGCTATGAATTTTTCGACATGCACAAGCCAAACAAGATGCATGGAAAGTAGAAGCAGTCACAAAATTTTACCCCTAGTAGAGGAGCTATTGTTAGGTCTGCCTCCTAGGAGAGGAAAAACAGTTTTCCCTAAGGATATGGAATTTGAGGGAGTATTCACGCCACAGTACATTCTATAAACACATCTGTCTACCTAACTTTAGAATGTGCTGTATTTTATAAACCTACATACAGTAGGCTCTTATATATTAATAATTTTTATAGGGGCTGGAAAGATTATCCAGTAAATAAGAGCACATGCCAGTCTTGCAATGGATCTGAGTTCTAGTCTCAACAATTGAATGGGAGCTCACATCCATCCCTGATTTCAGTTCCACAAGATCTGACAACTTCTTTTATCCTCTTGGGCACCAGACAAGCAAATGGTACACACATACTAATGCAGAAAAAGTCTCACAGATGTAATATAAAACATATATAAAATTTTAAACTATATTTGCAGTAATAATATGATGTATCAACTTAGGCTATATAATATTCCTGAATTACATCTCATATTTTCAAATAAAATATATGTGGTATAAATATGGATTTATATTTTTTATTGATACTATTCCTAAGAAACTAATACAACTGATAATTTTTTTATTTTTTATTTTTTTAAAATAGGTATTTTCTTTATTTACATGTACATTTTCCCTTTCCCAGATTCCCCTCCAAAACAAACAAACAAACAAACAAAAACAAGAACAAACCCCTTTTGCCTCTCCCCTCCCAATGCCTGTAACCTCACCCTCTCCCACTTATTGGCCCTAGCATTCCCCTACACTGGGGCACAAAACCTTCACAAGGCCGAGGTCCTTTACTCCTATTGATGATCGAATTTGCAATCCTCTACTATATACCTGCTGCTAGTACATTCAATCCCACCCTGTATAGTTCTTGATTGGTGGTTGGGTCCCTGGGAGCTCTGAGGGTACTAGTTAGTAATTGTTGTTCGTCCTAAGGGGCTGCAAACCCTTCAGCTCCATACAACCTTTCTCTAACTCCTTCATTGGGGACCGTGTGCTCAGTTCAATGAATGGCTGTGAGCCTCTACATCTGAATTAGTCAGGTATTGTCAGAGCCTCTTAGGAGATAGCTATATGCTTGTCCTTCCTTCCGTCTCTGCTCCATAGTTAATTTCTGACACTCCTTCTGTGGGTGTTTGATTCTCCTTTTTAAGAAGGAATGAAATGTCTACCTTTTGGTCTTCCTTCTTCTTAGGTTTCTTGTGGTTTGTGTGTCGTTCTTCCTGTATTCCAAACTGACAACTGATCATTTTTAAATGAAAAATGTTAGCAGGAATATCATTTAGAAGGAGAAATTCTGCAGGTCACTACTTAATAATATAACACCCACATTACCTACCTGGGAAATATTTCTGAAATTTAAATTATATATAAGTACTTACTAATATTCTGACTTCAGCTCAAACTAAGTAAATTTTGATAATATAGTTCCCAAATTAGTTTGCATCAAGAATACGAATACAATGGATAAAAATATGATTCACAAAATGTCTAAATTTTGGGGTATTAAGAGAAGCTTGGATGATATGTAGAAATTTTTTACACAGTACATTCTCTTTGAATAGCATTTTGAAAGAGCATGATCCTCTATAAATGTGACAATAATGCTATCTCTGCCCACCTGACATATTAGTTATTAAACCACTGTTTTAGGAATATGCATTAGCATGTATTTTATTATTAATATATCTCAAATCATCAAATTAAGAAGGAAATAAATCCCTCAGAGTGCTGGATTGAAAATGAGATTTAGTATTGTAGCTTTAACTGTGAAAAAAAAAAAACTTTTCAAAGTTAAACAGAAACTGCGTCAAGTAGATAAATGCTTTATCAGCAGGTAAAATTAGAGTTTTGTGATAAAAATAAAATCAGATTTTAGTGATAAAAATAGAATCTCTTGTGTCTCATAGGAAAAAGTGATATAAATAGCTATAATAAGAAAGCTTTTTTCAAGTACCATATATAAATGGCCTTTAGGTATATTAGTAATAAAGCATATATAAACAATGTTTACCATGTATGTTTAAAAATAATTTAAAAAGTGTATATTTACATTCCAAGTTCCATGTTTGATGGTTTTGAATATTTTGTTTCTTAAGGTCTCTTGCAAGCCTGGAAGTTGTAACATCATGCTCATGATGAAGAGTAAGAGTTTAGAAACACATATGAGCCAAGAAATCCACCAGAATTCAATATGAAGGGGTTATCCAGGTTTTTTGAGCCTACCTCTGTTTACAATATAATCACTATTTTCTCTTCTTCTCCTGTTTAGGTAAAAAAAAATATCATTTAGGAAAAAGAAAAACAAGAGTCTGATGCAAATTGAAAAACATAGCCAATACAACTTATTCTTTTATTATTCTCACTTATAAGAAATTTCTTAAGGTTTCCAAGATTAATATAAAATGTATCACTGTTCATCTAAAATGTATACATAAATACATAAAGACAAGTTGAATAAAGTCCTGTAATCACAGAAGTTAGGAGGCTGATACAGAAACATTACAGTTCAATTCCAGGATGGTTACTTTACAAATTTTCAAATTATACGTGTTTGAATCAGTGTATTGACTATATGGATATTTTATGTATATAAATATATAAATAAATGCTTTTATGCATATACACACAAATATTGTGCATTTGTATATGTTCAAAATTTATGATAGTATTATATTCAAATGTACCTATCATAAATTGAAACTACTATAAGACACTTATTACTCTTTTTCTACTAAACAGTATTGTACAGTCTACCATAAAGGAACACAGTATTTCACTATACTTGCATAATCTAAACCAAAGCTTATCTTATAATAAGATATTGAATATATCATATTTCAAGTATTCATATACATGAGTGTTTTGTATGCATGATATGAAGGGTAAGCATAAAATATCCAAAGCCTGCTGACAACTGCATAGAATGTTTATTGTCATTTCTCTCATTCCCACACATAATCTCATTTCTGTCAGATTTAAAGCTCACCTCAACTTTCCAGGAGTGCCAAAGAGTATAGTTTCATGTATCTCTTGTCCAAGGAAAATTTCAAAAGCCAGAGGGCAAAAGCCAAAACTTGCAACATGACTTCTAGTGAATGTATTCTTTCATAACTTCATGAATTGAAAGAACAAATTTATATGAAACCAGGTAAGGATGACACTGACTAACTCTGCTTAAGAAATATGCTGCTGGATTTACATAAATACACACTCAAGTGAGTAAATGTGTGTGTTTGTGTGTGTATGTGTGTGTGTGTGTGTGTGTGTGTGTGTGTGTTTGTAATCATCATGAGTGATAACAGGCACCGTGCAGAGCTGAGAATTTGTGTTACCAATATCATTCCATGCACAGATTTCAACATCAACACCTCTTTCCCAGTAATCACATTTTTCTGTGACTTGCTTTAAAGTTTATCTGTTTTATGTCTAATTAATTTATAAAATTATAAATCTGAAATCAGAGAAACCATACACTGTACACAATGTTCCAAAAATTTACACTTAATAATAGATGTAAACATAGCTTTCTGTCAGTATATCAGTTTTTGCAATGAGAATTTGGTGATAGTATTTGGATAAATTATCTTCCTTATTTCTGTATCCCAAATTGTTCAAGAGTTTCAATAAGAGGGACTTATGGATAGGTAAATCCAGGTCATTTGAATTTAGAATGCTAATTACAAGCAAGCCATGAAATGTGATTGCATCTATATAAATACATTTTTTTGTATTATATCCAAGGATGGAACTTCATGACTACCTCTCCTGGAACATGGTCTGGCTTGAGCTTGCACAGTTCATGTGCATACTGCCACAAATTCCTGTGAATTAACATGTGTAACTGCAATGGGATATTTGTTGCTGCTGTTCAGTTTATGGACAGCACAGTTTCCTTTTACTCATTCCCTACTTCTGGCCCTTACAATCATTTCACCACCTTCCTCAATGAAACCTCAGTGTTTGGGGTAGGAGGGATTATAGAGATGTCACATATATGAATAAATACTCTGAAGTCTTGTTCTCTGCCCCTTGACCTCTTGTGGGACTCTGTGTTAGTTTCTTTGTACTGTAAAATGAAGTTTGATCTCTAGGAATTGACTATAAGACTGTTTCTAAAGAGACCACACACTTGAGTCATAGAACATAGCAAGACCAATATTGATTGATATTGATACTGACTTGGAAACTTGTTCCCTCCTAGCTATGTTTCAGAGTGCCAGAAGGCAATCATGCACAGTACCAGAAGACAAAAGTCATTGTCGATCTTATTCAGCATGGAACTCTATGGTTTACAATGACAATTATAAGGCTAGATATGACCACTAATGCAAAACAGTGTGTGTTGGTCACTAAAGAGATTGACTGCTTTCTGATTGGAGTTAAGGCTCACACCAGAAGACAGAACTCATATTTGTCACCACAAGTTATCAGGGCCAACAATCTATGGCTAGACAGGTCATAGTCTGTATGTGAGAATCTACTACCATTACTCTGATAAAATGACTTTATGATAAAATGACTTTATTGATATTGATAAAATGAGTTTAACTGACCTCTAAGTTCTTATCTTTACACCTGTAAATTAGTGAACCTCTCAGATAAATACTTTTTCTTGAAAGCTTTATAATATCATACACAACAACAACAAAACAACAAAAAATACATACACATAATTAAAATGAACTTGCTTTTCTCTTAAGAATAAATCCCCCAGCTCACTGAGTTTCAGTATGTTCTGTTTCTTCCATGTTGGAGGAAAGAACTTTGAAAATAAAAAGAGTTGTAAATTTTATTTTATTCAATTTTATTACTGTTCTTTTGGTGTTTCTTGGCACTTACTTTTGGTTTTTTATTCCTTGGAGATAGAGTCTCATGCAGACTTTGGAACTTGCTGTATAGCAGGGTATGACTCTGAACTTCAGCTTCTTCCATCTCATCCTCATGAGGGATAATATCAGACGTGTAAATGACAATGCCGCTGTTTTCTTTGGTTTGTGGCATTGAACCCTGTACTTTGCAAATGGGTTAAGCACTCTCCAACTGAGCTATATTGCAAACTAAGTATTTTTTCAGTCAAATTCTTCAATACAATCACTTAATATTTCTGAAAGACAAAAGTTAGCTGATAAATATTTTGTTTCTTATTGTCTGAAGAGAAAATTTTCAGTGCTGTCAACACATTGGGAGTAATAGTCCACACTTAATCATATTTCCCAAAATCAAGTCACTTTCTAAAAACTGTTTAACATTAATAATGAAAATATAAAATGGTTCTTTATTGTGAATCTGAATTCTTCAGATCTTAAAGACCTCATTTTTCTTGCTACCAGTGCTAGAATCTTTGATATCATTAGAAAGCTAACTTTATAATCGGGACAACTTAATTTAGGTATTAATTGCAATGACTTATGTAGGTAAATGGCACCCAGCTTGCCACAGCCATCCACCAGTCCTCTAATCACAGGCTACTCCATTTAAACTTTCTATAATCAAGGAATGCTAACTTTGTGCTTTAAAATATTTATTCATTGTTATTTTATGTTGATATGTGTTTTGCTTGCATAAAAGTGAGTGTGTGGGTGCACTTTTTGTGCCTGGTGACCAAGAGATCAGACTTCTGACCTAGCTTCTGTGGAACTTCATCACATAAGGTTGTAAGATGCCATGTAAGTACTAAGGATCAAACTCATGTCCTGTGTAAAAAAAATACTGCTTTTAACCACTGGAATAAATTATGCTCTGCAATAAAACTAATAATATAAAAAAAATTTCAAGCAACAAAAATGTGGTGATTGTTGTTATCAATGCAAGTTGTGCTCTTTGGAGTTTCCACATCTAACAGTGACCAAAAGAATCCCACCATCTGCCTTAGGAAACTCGTCTTTAAAGTGTATTTGTAGATATTTCTTTTTATCAAACTGTTGTATTCTTTCTTAGTATCTGATCACTTGTGTTTTACTGAACAGACTGAACAAAATGCTGTTTTATTTAGTGGTTTAATAGTTTAGGAATCTTTCAACAGTTTGAAATTATGTTTAAGATATTATAGCTTTTAAATTCACATTAAAATATTTTTAAATATGAAAATGGGAATCCGAAGTTGCCATATAGTATAAACAAGTTCTACATTTGACATCTTATAGATTTGCAAGTTAATATCATACATAAATCAAATAAATACATATTTAAAATTTTAAACCTATTTTAGATTAAGATTTCAATATTATAATAAAAACATAAAAATAACTACTGTGTCAACATGTTTATGAATAACAGCTTTTATGAAACCTGAGGTCAGGCTAAGGCCATAACAACACTTACTTAGGTCATGTAAAATGCAGAAGTAAATCTACTTCTTTATCTCTACTAAGTAGCATCCACAGGAATAGAAAGTTCTTTACATGATACCAGAGGAGAGAAGTAATCACCCATCTACACATCCTGCAACCCATAACTGTTGCCTTCTTGCAAAATATTCTTGTGTAATATTGCCTCAAATGAGTTTCTAGCAAGCAAATCACTTTTGATTGAATTTCAGGCACAGTATATAAATTGGAAGTCACATTTAACACTGTTGGTAAAGCCAGGACCCTGAAGATGGATAGGTCATGGGCCATGGGTTAACTTACAATTCTGCTCCATGAACATCACAGAAAATGACTCCTCATGAAGTATTGCTATAACCATACATCATTTCATGGCTCAACCTTTATCAGAAAAGCTTCTTGTATGGACATAATTAACACAAATACAAAATTAGCTGGAATGCAGAGACTGTGGAGAGCTAAGCCGTAATTAGGATGACTTTATCGAACCCCTCCCCTCAAAGTTCAGGGATCTATGTGGAAGAGTAGGCAGACAGATTGGAAGAGCCAGAGGTGCTAGACAACTCCAAGGTGACAGCATCTCGTAGGCACAATAGGGTTGATGCATTTATGACCTCACACATACTGTGACAGCTTGTGCAAAGCCTACACTAATTCAAGCCAGACATAAATCCCTTCACAGGAATAGGAAATTCCAAATTCACACCTCTAACCGACGTACTATTTCCAATTTATATTTGCTGTGGGAAGAAAACTCGTTTTAAAAAAAAATAATGGAGTGTCACTGAGTATATCAGCCACACTTCAAGGAAAGCCTCATCTCTGGAATAGCTGACCAACATGAAACAGACTGTGTGTGTGTGTGTGTGTGTGTGTGTGTGTGTATGTGTGTGTGTGTTGTGTGTGTGTGTTGTATGTGTGTGTGTGTGTGTGTGTGTGTGTGTGATATAGTTGTTATCATTTGATGATTTTAGTTTTGTTTTGGGACCTTGGCTTTGTTTTATTTTTAGGTTTACTTTTTCATAGAGAGAGAGACACAGACAGACACACAGAAACACAGAGATAGAGAGATAGAAATAGAGAAGAAATGGTAGGAACATTAGTGGGGAGACATGGGAAGGATCTGGGAATACTTGGGAAAGAAAAAAGAAAATAATCAAAATACGTTATGTGAAAAATTGAATCATTTAATAAAAATAAAACCCAAGAAAGTTACTGAATCCCATAAAATTTGCCTACCACTTTAAAGTTTCTCTACTTGTACTTAAATATTACTAAAATAAAATGTTATCACTCAAGGAAGGCTCATTAACAGTCCAAGCTACTTTCTTAGCCTATCAGTTAAGATTAACAGACCCCTAGGTAATCCCAGTGACTAATCCATCAGCCAGAGAAAAGACATGGGCTGGTTTGTGCCCTGCAACACATATGTAGTAGAGAACTGCCTTGTCTGACCTCGAGACTTGATGTCCCAGTGTCACGAGTAGGAGCAGAGGGGCTTAACCACTGCTAGGAAGGACGGTGACAGAGCTACTTGGCTCAGGCACTCGAATTCTGGATTCCACAATGAGAAATTACCTCATTAGTGGTAAGAGAGAACTCAAAACACTGTTTAGGGTTTGAATGCTTTATGTCAGTTTCCAATACAACTACACACAGCATACAATATGTTATCAGAGCAAAGAGGACAAAGGCTAAGGCAATAAAATAGCTAAACATCTCATCTTACTGCATATTACAGTTTCACTTTTCTGCCTATTGGATTAAATATGACCTGACAGTGTCCCTTGAAGCAGGCTCAGCTATCTCTGATGCAGGGCGTGGTGTTCCCGAAGCAAAAGTAGCTCAGCTATCTCTCAGCTGGTGTGGAGCAGGCTATCAGCTATCTCTCAGCTAGAGGGTGGTGTTCTCAGGCAGTGAGCGGGCTGTGCTGTCAGTGAGGTGTTCTGGGGAGTTAGGCTTGACCTCGGAGTCTGAGCTTGACCCCAGAGAATGTTTTGGCTGTAGAGATTATTTTGACCTCGCAGGTTTCTTGCCCAGAGTCAGGTGGTCTTGGATGTTTTCTGGTCGTTGTGGCAGAGTTGTGCCAGCACAGGCTGAAGCAGTGGCAGGAGCTGGAGCTGAGTGTTCTGACTATGAGGATCACCTTAGGCAGCAATTGCTACTGAGGTGGAGATGATAATTCATCTCCATGCTGTCTCTTAAACTATTTTTGACGTCACTCTGGAGCAGGGTTCACATAATGACTCGAATCTGGTTATCTACTCAAGTTGTTTACTTCTCTTATGGAAAATTTTCTGCCCAAGTATCTACTTCTAATATTTCTCATTTTGGCAAAATATCTTTCATATATTATTCTAGATAACTAAGACATCAAAACAGCTCACTGCAAACAACTTACAACTTCCAAACATTTCCTATTACAAGGTGGAGCATGTCTTGCTACAGACCTGCTCCTTACACCCAGGTAAGGGGAATGTGGAATGTGGGAGGGGCAAGGTAGAAGTTGTTGGGTCAGTGGGGGTGTAGGGGCGGGAAGTGGGGTGGAGAGAGTGGGAGAGCACTCTCTCAGATGCAAAGGGGAGGAGGGACAAGGGAGAAGAACGCTTGTAGGAGGGACCAAGAATAGGCAAATTTTAGAATTTAAATAAATAAAACAATTTTTAAAATATTAACAGAAACAACCTTTCCAATAAATGGGCTGACACAAAGTAGAATACAATTTTGGCTCAGAACTTCTTACACAGTATCTATTAAGCTCATGTTGCTGGTTACTGACATCAATTATATTAGTAGGAGCATTTGATGCACTAATACTATAAGTGGGAGTCATTTCACTACTCTTATAACTGCTAGAAACATCTGCTGTACTATCATTACTATAGAGTACTATATTAGCTGCAGTAGTAGCAATACTACTAAGAAAACTTCCCAACTTTGAGTACTATTCATGCCACAAAGATTCTGTGAATAGCAAAAGGAAAAATATATTAATCTATAGGGCTTTGTTTTATTTATTTATTTATTTATTTATTTATATGGAATTAGGTGGAAAATATTTTTTCTGAGGAGTGAAGGAGCTGAAGGGGTTTGCAACTCATAAGAAGAACAACAATATCAATGAACCAGAGCCTCCAGAGCTCCCAGGGATTAAACTACCAACCAAAGAGTAAACATGCAGGGACCCATGGCTCCAGCTGCCTATGTAACAAAAGATGGCCTTGTGGGACATCAATGAGAGGAGAGTCCCTTGGTCCTGTGAAGGCTCGATACCCCAATGTAGGGGAATGCCAGGGCAGGGAGGCAGAAGTGGATGGATAGTTAGGAGACCACTCTCATAGAAACAGGGGAAGGGGGTATGGGATATGGTATTTCCAAAAGGGAAACCAGGAAAGGGGATAACATTTGAAATGTAAATAAATAAAATATCCAATAAAAAAAGAAAGGAACGAGCTTCAGCCCAAGGACTCAGGTGAAATCCTCCATTTTCTCTCTGTGCCTTTTTAAGGCAGGACCAGCATAGGCCTCAGAAATTGCAGGGGAGTCACAGAACTGCAGGGATAGGATCCTCTCACCTTCCGAGTAACAGAGCTGGATCAGCTACCATCTTTGCCCCCTCTCTGCCAGCAGGGAGCCTTCGTCCAGGGCTGGCTTCAGCCCAAGGACACAGGTGAGATCCGCCATTTTCTCTCTGGTCTCTTTCTAAGGCGGGACCAGCTGGGAGGCACAGGACTCAGGAGTCGAAGGGGAGTTGCAGGGAAGCAAGGACAGGTCAAGCTCTTGTCAGAGACACCAAAAACTTCTAACACCAGAGATCAAGAGATGGCGAAAGGCAAACACAAGAATCCTACCAACAGAAACCAAGACTACTTCGCTTCACCAGAACCTAGTACTCCCACCTCAGCAAGCCCTGGATATCCAAAACACCAGAAAAGCAAGATTTGGATCTAAAGACATATCTCACAATGCTGATAGAGGAACTTAAGACAGACATGAATAACTCCCATAAAGAAATACAGGAGAAAACAGATAAAGAGGTACAAGCCCTTAAAGAGGAAACAAAAAAAATCCCATAAAGAATTACAAGAGATCACAAGAAAACAAGTAGAAGCCTTTAAGGTCAAACCCAAAAATCCCTTAAGGAATTGCAGGAAAACACAAACAAACAGGTGAAGGAACTGAGTAAAACCATTCAAGACCTAAAAATCGAAGTAGAAACAATAAAGAAATCACAAAAGGAGACAACCATGGAGTTAAAAATCTTAGGAAAAAAGTCAGGAAACATAGATGCAAGTATCACCAACAGAATACAAGAGATAGAAGAGAGAATCTCAGGGGCAGAAAATAACATGGACAACATTGACAGATCAGTCACAGAAAATGCAAAATGCAAAAAGACCATAACCCAAAACATCCAGGAAATCCAGGACACAATGAGAAGACCAAACCTAAGGATAATAGGTATAGAAGAGAGTGAAGACTTCCAACTTAAAGGGCCAGTAAATATCTTCAACAAAATTATAGAAGAAAACTTCCCTAACCTAAAGAAAGAGATGTCCATGAACATACAAGAAGCCTATAGAACTCCAAATAGAGTGGACCAGAAAAGAAATTCCTCCTGCCACATAATAGTCAAAACACCAAATGCACAAAACAAAGAAAGGATACTAAAAGCAGTAAGGGAAAAAGGTCAAGTAACATATAAAGGTAGGCCTATAAGAATTACACCAGACTTCTCACCAGAGACTATGAAAGCTAGAAGATCCTGGACAGAT
>JADRCD010175103.1:0-25448 GCA_019843815.1 Montemys delectorum | reverse complement strand
TCTGTTCTTATTAAGGCTGTAGATCAGGATGCTGTCCTTAATACAAGAACCATTTGCTTATACCAAACGAGGCTATCATGAGATAACACAGGAAGCGCCTTCTGTCTATATCAAACAGCGTTATCAGCCTTACCATTTCACTGGAGGCTGAAATCAGCAAAAGCAAGGTTGTAGACAGTTCGGACAGACCGGTTTTCACATGTCCCTAAAGGTGCTCTGGAAGCAGGTGGTCTTTTGCGCTCCTTGTCACTTGGCACTATTTATTCATCCTGGTAAAGAGTGAGGCAGAATTTCAATGTGATGGGGACCATGTGGAAGAGAAGCTGCTTGCCTCATTGTGGCCAAGAATCAGAGAGAGGTGACAAACAGAGGACAAGGACGGGGAAAACCCCAGACCTACCCCAGGGACCCACTTCTTCCAGTTAGGCTCTACTTTCTAGAAATTTCACAAACCACTAGCAGGAGAACTATGTTTTAACACAGCAGTCTGTGGATAACAGTTTATATTTAAGCCAAAACAAATTCTTCAAAGAGAGAATTAACAGAAGTTCTTTTCACCAACAATAATAAATTACACAAAAAAGGAGGAAATGAATCTGCTCTGTGAATATAAGGTCTGTGGATGGAAAGCCTGTTTAAACAAAAAATAACCACAGATAAATTCAAGTTTTGTACAGTTTGCATATTGTTTTGGTTAATTGAATTTACAATTCGTCTGTTTTCTTCATATTTTAATGAGCATATGCAGTATTCAGGATTCTTAGGATTAATAATTCATTTCGTACTGCCAAGGAAACAATGAATATGAGAAAACTGAAGGTATTTTATATGTACTAACATACCTCCAAAATATCCTGAAACAGAAATAAGGAAGCAGTGGAAAGGAAAACTTTCCATCTGAAGTTACAGGGATCTGAGTATGATCTAGGAGACCAAACAACACATTGAGCAACTGCTTCAATGAAGACAGAATGCTTACTCTTCTCAGTCTACCAATTCAAATATTGATCTCATTTAGAAACACCATCACAGACAGACACCCTCAAATAACACGAAATCCCTGTGACCAAGTTAAAAAAAACAACTGAGTTCAACAATTAATTAAAACATTTAC
Source organism: Montemys delectorum (assembly GCA_019843815.1). Taxonomy (NCBI): domain Eukaryota; kingdom Metazoa; phylum Chordata; class Mammalia; order Rodentia; family Muridae; genus Montemys; species Montemys delectorum. Next base: position 24,334 of record JADRCD010175103.1, on the reverse strand, counting down.
ACATCATGATTAAAAAAGGAGCTCATTATAGAAAAACAAGATCTTTTAATCTTATAAAAATAGTCAATTTGTATTATCAGAGCCAAAAGCCTTAGTGGATATAGAAAAAGCACATTTGTCATAACTCAGTACCCATTTTTAAAATATATTCAGTTAATTAGGGAAGATGGTAGTATAATATAGCTCAGAAAAAAAACCGTTACATAAATAATAGCTGAAAATGAGTTGAGACAGTCACAGCTATTGTGTCACAAAATAGTGCATCACTAAAGTTGGTACTTGCTAAATGATGATGAGGACAGCAGCAATAATAATAATGTGATGGGAGGACTGTGATGATGATGGTGGTGGTGGTTGGGTTGTATTACGAAAATGTGTTTGTTCTTAGGATTTGGCATCTTGACTAATATGTCCATAACCAAATGAAATAGTGTGAAGATACTTTTGTATTCAGAAATTTCTAGTGAGCTCATTTAATATTTTTTTCCTTTCTAGAACTGAAGTGGTTGTCATTCTTAAGGCCCCATACCTACCAAGTATTACAATAAAAGCAAATTTCAAAGCAACCTCTTTCCTTCAAGGATTCAGCAGATATTGAGCACTCAGTGTAGGCCAAACCTATGAGGTACATCAGTGAGTGTGAGTAAGTAGATAAAGATGTTGTCCTTTAGGATCTTTCGTTCTGGTGAAGCCAATGGGCACCTTAGCACCATCACATGCTTGAAAATTTTAATACAGTAAAAGAGCAAACCTGTGAGAAAAGTCAGAATAGTGTAAGATAGAGGCTGGGGAGATAACATAGTGAATGAAGGGTTTGCATGACAAGCAGGGAGACTGAGTTAGAGCTGCAGAACACACATAAAAAGATGAGGTCTATGATGGCTCCAATTCCTGCGTGGAGAAGTAGATGCCTAAGGCTCCCTGATTAGCTTGCCTAGACTACTTGGCAAGCCTCAGGCCCCTGAGAGACCCTGTCTCAAAAAACAAAGTAGATACATCCTAAGAGATGATTCCTGAGGTTGTCCTCCTTCCTCCATATTTATATCTACACCTAGGTGTGATACACACACACACACAGAGAGAGAGAGAGAGAGAGAGAGAGAGAGAGAGAGAGAGAGAGAGAGAGAGAGAGAGAGAGAGGAAGGGAGGGAGAGAATCAATAAAAAAATACCCTAAATAGGATCAAGAGTGCTAGGAGTACACATGCTAGGAAATACAGATTAAACACTAGCTTTAATAAGAAACCAAAGTAGGCATCATTAAGATGAGTTTCAAGTGGATACCTAATAATAGTAAAGAAGTTAGAAAATGGCAATAGAGAAGAGTATTCTTGGCATGTTAAGCAATAGCATGTCAAAGATTATCTACAACAGCAAGTGGCCAGTGTTTTGGGAGATAGGAAGCAAAGTTGAAATTAGCAAGAGTAAAGGTAGAGAAATCGTAGAAGCCTGATTGATCAGGCTTATCAGGCCTTGAAGGCCACTGTAAGAACTTCAGTATTGGACCTCATCTGGGACCAAGGAAAGGGCAAAATACAAATTATATTCCAATCCTTAGTTTCATTTGGTGTGCTGAGAATGGGTTGGAAAAGGATATACTTGTTGAGTGTTGCTGTTCACTAATTTATACAAAAAAAATGCAATCTCATTTAAAAGAAGAAGTTTTAGCTATACCTCTTGAATTCATGAGTGAAAACTGCAAAGGTTAGTTGGATATTCCCTCTGCTCCATGTGGCATTCACTAAGATACTTAGTGGCATTTTTCCGGTGGGAGGTCTGCTTTGGAGAATCTGAAATGGCTTCACTGTCGTCTCTATTGTTCTTTCAGGTTCACTCGGAACAACTGAAACACTGAGGACTTCTGTACCACAGTCATCTTTAGGCCTTTGAGTTGGGTGCCGGAGAACATGTTCCAATAATCCGAAGCAGAAACTGCTCCCTTTTCATACCTAAGCCTGGAAATTGCCATATTGCCACTTCGATGATATTGTAGAGGCAAAGCAGATACGAAGAACCCCAGGATTAGAGGAGAAAGGTTGTAGAACCCTATGCACGAGAGATGAGTAACAGATAGCTCATGGAAGTACTATAGTCTACCCTCTGGCCATGACTTGTTAACACTTAGATATACTTATTGATTTCATGTGGTGGTTTGAATGAGAATGGCCTCCTTAAGCTCTTGTATTTGAATATTTGGTCTCTAGTCAATGGAACTGTTTGAGAAGGATTAGGAGGTGTGACCTTGTTGAAGGAAGGGCTTCACTTGAGATGGGCTTTGAGGTTTTTGAAAAACTCATTGTATCCTCAGTTACTTCAATGCCTCCTATGTGTGGATCAAGATGTAAGCTCTCAGCTACTGCTCTAGCCCTGTGGCTAACTTCTTGCCTACTGCCATGCTGCCCCTTATAGTCATAGATTCTAATACTTTGAAAGGGTGAGCTTTAAATTGAGTTCTTTTACAAGTGGTGTTGCTTTACCACAATAATATAAAAGTAACTAAGACATCCCTTAAGTCCTTATACATAACATCCTCTTATGGATCTAGGTTGAAATTTAAGATCTAGAATGTGGATATATATAGACTATATTCTTTCTCAGTCCTTAGATTGTAAGATGTCTATCTAATAAAGGCAGGAAATTTGTTTTGGTAACATGATGAATGCTCTTAAATCAACTTTACAAATTACGACTTTGAGTTTTTTCTTTTTTTCTTTTTTATTTCTCACAAACCTTCTTAATTATAAGACTTTTTATTATCTCTTTTTAAGAAATGATCTCACTATATAATCCAGACTGGCCTTGAGAGACCAGATCTTTCACGTTCAGACTCCATCTTAGAGAATCCGACCTAAGATTTAACTCAAGTAACTAACAGGCAGTTACCTAGTAACAATTTCTAAGTTACCCCCCCTCAACAAGATTTGCATCTAGCACGAGTTTCCAGTTTGCACCCCCCCCCCAACAAGACCTGTGTCTAGCACCAGTTTCTAGTTTGCCACCCCCTCTAACAAGACCTGTGTCTAGCACCAGTTTCCAGGTTATTCTCCAACAAATCTCCACCCCCAGGTTACAAGCCTGCCCCTGGCACTTCACTTCCTAACAACCACCAATCAGGAGAAAACCAGAAGTTAAGTTTATGGTTTAGCTTCCTGCACTAGCCAATTATGTCACGAGCCATAATGGCACTCCCCAATCAGAAGATTACCAGGCTAGATACCCCCTTCCTGCCTCTATAAATTATTACCTAAAACTAGGCTCAGGATTCCACTTTCCTGCTGTGTCAGGGTGGGTGGGAAGCCTAAGCTCAAGCTTGAATAAAGAGACCCTAATGTAATTGCATTGAAATCAGCTCCTAGGTGGTCTTTGGGAGTTCATGAATGTTTCCTGGCACAACAGCCTCAGAATGAGGATTTTTCTGTTCCAAGCTAATAAGTGTTAGGATTATAAAATAGGATTATAAATAAACACACTATCTATGCTCATTTATAATGTTTTTAAAAGTCTATTTTTTCAGCATCCAACTGCCTTCTAAATACTTAGCCTTACAGATAGATAGATGATAGAAGGATAGATAGATAATAGGACATAAATTTGAAAGAGGATGTGTGGAGAAATATGGGAGAAATAGAAGGGAAGGCAGGGAGAAATAGATAATAATCAAAATGCCTTGAACTCAGTTATGAAATTCTCAGAAAAGCATTATTATTATTATTATTATTGTTGTTGTTGTTGTTGTTGTTGTTGTTGTTGTTGTTGTTGTTATTTGGTTTTTCAAGAAGATGTTCCTCTGTCTTCTGGAACTCTCTCTATAGAGCAGGCTGGCCTTGAACTCACAAAGGTGCATCTGCCTCTGCCTCCCAAGTGATGATGTTAAAGGCATGTGCCACCACTGCCTGGTAAGAAAAGCATTTTTTAATAGAAATAGAATCTACTTAGTTAGATCCAGTGTTTTGGCTACAGGAAATAATATTTCAATCAACATAAAAGTACAGATGTCTTTTCTGTATTGATTATGTTTATTTTGGGTAGGTATAAAATAGTGCTATAGTTTGATTATATAGTGGTTCTATTTTTATTTCTTGAAGAAAATTCATACTGTCTTCTATTGTGACCATATTGATTTATTTTCCTGCCAACAAGGAAGAAGTGTTCCCTTTTATGCACATTTTCCTCTCTAAGCATTTCCTTTCTGTAATTTGACTTTGGCCATTCTAGATAGGGTGAGATGAGAGATCACGTTGATTCTGAGGTGCATTTCCCTGATAATAAGTATGTAATATTGAGAATTTGTCACATATTTCTTAACCATTTTATGTATTTTTGAGACATATTAGTTCAGACCATTTGCCCAGTTTTGAGTTGAGTTATTCTTTATTATTGATTTTTTTCATATATTATAAAAATTAAGACTTTAGTGGATAGTTTGGAATTTTCTCTCATCCTATATGTGACTTCACACAGTTACCACCTTCTCTGTGCTTCATAATGTACTATCATTCAAATACTGTTAAATGGGAGGGATAAATTCTAGTGTCTTGGTGCTGGGAAGAGGACTCAATGGTTAAGAGCACTTGCTGATCTTATAGAAAGCCTGACTTTGGATCCCAGAAAGCACTCATATCGGGTACCTCATCACCACCTATTGCTTCATCTTGCAGTAGTCCCTCTGTGGGGGCTTGCACGCATGTGCACATATCCCCATACACATACAAACGTGTTTAAATAAACACTCTTTTAAAATCCTAGTTTTCCGTAGCACAACAAGATGAGTTTTGTCTATAACAATGTATTATCTCTTTTATTTTATATAAAAGATTTATTTATTTTACATATGTGAGTACACTGACACTGTTTTGTCTTCAGACACACCAGAAGGGGGCAATCAGATCCTATTATAGATGGTTGTGAGCCACCATGTGGTTGCTGGGAGTTGAACACAGGACCTCTGGAAGAGCAGTCAGTACTCTTAACTGCTGAGCCATCTCTCCAGCCCCATCTCTTTTATTTTTATAGTATGAGATGAGTAGTAAAAGATTCATAAAGGAATAACAAATGTTTCTGGAGATGGAAAAGACAAATCCTGTGATTTAATCATTATAAGCTGAATACATGGAATGAGCTATCATACTGCATCTTATACATATGTGTATATATACATATATATACATATATATGTACATACATATATATCTATATATGTATATATAGAGAGATATAAAACTGTCCCATATCAGATTCTTTTACTTTAAAATCTACTCATTTCTTTCTTTTTATCACCATAAGAAAATTGTTAAGGAAGAAAAACAAGATACTATTAGTAGAAAATAAAAACAGAAAAGCCACTTCATAAGATGTTGTAATCCTCTAGATATAAAATATTGTACATTCAGGATGTATGTTGAGGAATGAGTTTCTCATAGTAATAATAGTGGAAACTATTTCTTCACTAGATTATATTGACCCAGTCAAAATATAATTTTGTGACTATTTTGAGATTAAATTATTATGTAATTTTTTTCATAGTATGCACAAAAGTTGAGCAAAGGTTAGTTGTTGTCAACATTGTTAGTAATTTATTAAAATAAAGAGCACATATTAATACTGACAGTAATAAGACTTTGCTGTTCTTTCACTAATTGAAAATTTCTATAGTATGGAGTCACCAGTAGGTGGGGATATTGATCAATATTTTTCTAGGTTATTACAAACCTTGTTTCTGAATGCGAATGAACATGTGTCCTATTAGTCTACTACATAATTTACTTCAAGGGAATTTTTAAAACTTATAGCTTTCTAGAGATTTTTTAAAATATGCGTAATGATTCAGCCTGGAAAGGCGAACACTGGAGCTCAGGAGATGAAACTTCGAGGACAGTGTACAGTTACTACTGTAGCTGCTATGGTGCATTCTAAATCAGTATCTCTTTATCACTTCCGGCAAAGTGCTTTGAAAGTAAATTATAACATACAAGTGCCCAAGTGTCAAAAATATAATGACAGGAGACTTGGTAGTTATTCACCTTCTTCCTGATGATACGAATGGAGCAACTGCGGCTGAGAGCACTTAGGAGATGGCCATACACACTTGTTGTCTTCGCAAAGAACCCAGGAGATCACCGTTATTAGAGTCTGGCAGTTAAAGGAGCTGAGAAATTGAATCATTTGGCTCAGTTCACTCACTTAGTAAATGATGGAGGAAGAATCTGAACCCAACATTGGCTGATTTCATGCTTTATTTTTATTTGCCTAATAAGATATCCAAATACGTTTGCTGAGTTTTCAAAAAGAAACTAAGGTAAATATACATTCACTCATACTTACTCAAAGCACTGAGCATAATAGCTAAGCCAAGAAATCAGCCTTGGTGCCTATAAACAAACATATATCAATAAATGGAAAATGTGGTGTATTTACACCAGTGACTAGATGTTAACTATCATGGAGAATGAAAATTTGTCATTTCCAACAAAATGTGTAGAGCTAGAGTACTTCATGAGAAATTAAATAAGACAGATACAGAAAAACATGGTCTATATATTTTTTCACACATGTGAGAGCTAACAAAAGTTGATCTGAATGTGGAGGGGAGACTAGTGTATAAAGAGAGGCTCGATCTTCTCAGTTCATTGGCTGCATGGTGTGTGCACGTGTTAAAATAGCACATAGATCTTCATTCATGTGCAATTAATACAAGCTAATAAGATGTGCACTCATCCTAACCTAGTTTAAAATAAACGATAGCCAGTGTGTGTGTTGCAATTAGAGTTACTTGAGAACACATAGGAACTAAGTAAAAATAGAAAATCATTTCCAGTAAAACAAATAAAGCACTCACCCATCTTGTCATAGGACCTCAGTCTCTTTTTGACGTTTTATTAAGATACATGGAGATTGCCTGTATAACGACACAAGCACAATATTTTTGCTGACTTGCCTAGGAAGTTCTCTCTTCAAACAATAATTTTTACCTTAAAAAGAAAACAATTTTCCCAGTGCTTTGGAAGAAAATAGATATAATAGTCTGGCATGATTATATAGGTATAGCCTATCAGAAAATATTTTTGTACTTGTGTCTAACAAAATACTTGGATCTAAAGTTTATATTTTCAAAAAGTCCTTCATCTCTGAAAAAAGCTATATAGGCACTTGGTACTGTAAACTCTCATCTTAGAACTGCCTTTCCTGCCCCATAGATATCTGTATGTTGTGTTGTAATTTTCATTCAATTCTAAGAGTTTTTTTTTAATTTTCCTTTGTGATTTCTTCCTTGACTCAGTTATGGTTCAATATAACATTTAGCTTCCCTGAGTTTTCCTTCCCTCTGTCGTTTTTATGGTTGCTACATAACTTTATTACATGGTGCTCAGATAGAATCCAGGATTCAGTTCTATTTTTCTTGAGTCTTGTTTTGTGTTCCAATACATGATTGATTTTTGGAGAATGTTCATTGGGCTTTTGGGAAGAATGTATAGTCCCTAGTGTAAGGACGGAATACTCTGTTGATATCTGTTAGGTCCAGAGGATTTATTATGTCAGTAAACTCAGACTTCCTCTGTTTAGTCTTTTTCAATATGACTTGTCTATTGTTGAAAGTAGGATATTGAAATTACCCACTACCACTGTGTTGAAGCCAATCTGTCATTTTAGATCTAATAGTATTTCTTTTACGTAACTAGGTACCCTTATGTTGTGTACATACATGTTTAGTGTTGTACTACCCCCGTTGATGAATTTTTCAGTTAATTAGTATAAAGTATTCCTCCTATCTCTTCTGACTAATTTTTGTTTTGAAATCTGTTTTGTCAGATTTTAGAATAGCTGTCCCCACTTCTGTCTTAATTTCATTTTCTTGGAATTCCTTTTCCATCCTCTTATTTTGAGGTGGTATCTATCATTGATGGTGAAAAATATTCCTTGGAGACAGCAAAAAGATGGATCTTGTTGTGATGGTTTGAATGGGTATGCCCCCATAGACTCCTGTATTTGGATGCTTGGCCCATATGGAAGGGCACTATTAGGCGGTGTGGCATTCTTAGAGTAGGTGTGGTAGTGTTTGAAGAAGTACATTACTGTGTAGGCAGGTCTCATATATGCTCAAGCTCATATGCCCAGTATGATATACCTCTTGTTTCTTGCAGATCAAGATGTAGAACTCTCAGCTCCTTCTCCAGTACCATAAAAATTGTGTTGGTCATGGTGCCTCTTTACAACAATGAAACCCAAACTAAGACACCTGTTTTCTAACCCAATTTAGTCTATCTTTTTTTTTTTTGGGAATTGGGGCCATTAATATCAGAGTTATTATTGAATGATGTGTACTCATTCCTGTCATTTTGTTCATTTTGTGATATTTTCTCAGAATTTTTGATTTCCTATCCTTGTGTTGTTCACTTGTTCCCTGTGGTATCATGGGTGTGTTTATCCTTCAATTCTAGATAAATTTTTCTTTTTAGTTTCCTCTACAGAGCTGCTTTCTAGTTATAAATTCCTTTACCATGTTTATATCACAGAGATTTTTCATTTCTCTCACAAATTTAAAAGCTACTTTTGCTGGATATAATGGTCTAGGTTGACAGTCGTGATCTTTGGGGATGTGGAATATATCTTTCCAGGCCTTTTTGGAAGATCAAGACTTCTGTTGAGTAATCAGATGTTATTCTAAGTATAGATGACTTGAATTTTCTCTCCTATGGTTCTCACATTACATTTTAGTTAACGCTTTAGCCATAATATATCTTGAGAATTTGTTTTCTGCTTTTATCTGTTTGGTGTTTGGTAGGTCTCTTGTAGCTGGATGGGTAGCTGTTTTACAAGGTTTGAGAATTTTTCTTCTATCATGTTACTGAAAATATTCTCCATTCCTTCACTAAGGTATGTCTTCTTCCATGACCATAAATGGGAAAGCTCTCCCATGTCCTGTTTATTTTTGTAATATTTCATTGACATTTGTTGGATGACCCAAGTTTTCAACTTTAGATTTCATACCTGAGCCTACGTTGTAAAACATGATTCATTTTGTCAGTGAGGCTTTCTACTGGTTTTTTACTTATCTTACTGAAATTTTCATTTTCCAGCATAATTTCAGTGTTGGTTTTATACAATTGTAAAATATTAATATTCTGTGTATATTAATTAATGCTGGAAATTATTAGGACATCAATTATTCCCTAACAAGTCAGTTTCCAAATAAAAGACACCGAAACCTTTCAGATTTATAAGAAGCTTTACAGCCCTACAGCTGGGCAGATAACAACCTTCTAAACTATCTTTCTGCTTTCCTTGCCAAAATCCCCATGAATACTTGCATACCGGCTTCATCAGGCCAGCCCTCATGGCCACATTTCCAGGATCCACTAGCTACCCCAAGGCAACGCCTTTCTCCTTTCTTCTCTCTTGCTTGGTCCGTACCTGAGACCCCAGGCCCAGGAACTGAAGTACCTCTCTTCCGGCTCAGCTACAGGTAGTCAGCAACTTTAGTAACCAATCAAGGATAACTTGTAGGGGTGGGAGGGAAGCAAGGTTTACAGGACAGAAGCTGATGAATTCACTCATCTTGGGGCAACCAAATCTTGGGATACAGTATTTAGCATTTGAATACCCAGCCGTGGCCAGACCAACCACAACATACAACAATTCAAGCTTTGTTTTCATGACTTGAATTAACTTCCTTATTTCACTAACTCCTTGTCTTCTTTGAGTTGGTCGTCCATAATTATAGTCATTTGACTGAATTCTTTGTAAGTTTGTCCATGTGATTTTTTTCATTAGAAGCTGTTACTATAGGATCTGTATTTGGGGCGAGGAGACGTGTTATTCAGGTTTTTCATCTTGGTTTTTTTTTTGCTCATATGGAGTTCATTTGTTAGTGTCATTTTTCAATTTTTGTTCGTGTCACCTTTCTTCTCTCAGCAGAGGGGTTTACAATGCCAGGAAGGGGCTAATTCATAGCAGAGCTGGGTTTTCATTTCCTCTGCTTGTCTTGTATTCCTACTCTTCCTTGGTCTTCTGCTGTCTGCTACAGCATGATGCCTTCAGGGGATTAGTTAAGAAGCCTGAATCAAGGTTTCCCCAGAAGTGTGGTCTGGCCCAGGGTCTTAAGGCCAGATAGAGGGACTGGAGGGTGACTGGCAGGGTTCTGAGTTAGCAGATAGTATAGGGCAGCTGAAAGGCAGGCTGAGATTTGAGGAGTACCAAAGGAAGAGAGTGGGGCTGTGCGAAAGTGTTGGTCTCTGGAAAGCCAACCCAAACCAACAAAAAAAACAGTTAAACTCTGTGTTGCTGTTGTTGTTTTTTAAATTTGCTTTCTGTATTTGTGAATATCTTGCCTGCATGTGCATGCGTGTGCCTGGTGCCCACAAGAAGGCATGTTCAGAAGATGTTTTGAGGTCCTTTGGAACTGAAGTCACAGATAGTTGTGAACTCCAGGTAAGTGAACTCAGCTCCTCTAAAGAACAACAAGCATTCTTACCTAATGAGCTATCTCTCCACTCAAAAGTCTGTCTTATGGTATGTGTGTATTTTGTTTGAGAGTCTCACTTCGTAGTCTTGCTAATCTAGAACTCAATGTGAAGACCAGGCTAGCTTTGAACTCACAGAGAGATATGCCTTCCTCTGTCACCCATTGTCCTAGGACTATGCAGCATTATGTCTTGCTGAGCCTCTGTTTTTTAAATAAGAAAATACTCAAAACAAGTATTCCCAAAAGTTGCAATATAATCATTGAAAATTAACGTACAATTATGATATAACTGTTCCTATCACTGACAAGAGGGAAAAGTTACTGGAATCCTCATGCATTTCTGGAAGGTATGTAGATTTACATAGTTGCACTGAATGCAGTTTACTGGTCACCATTTTATTGAGCACATTTTACTAAAGCTTAAAGTCCATCAGTTTCTGTCTCAGGAATAGATCCAAAATAATACACACAAACGTTCACTAAACACATTGAAAGAAAATTCACAGAATTATTATTTTGATGATTAGAAAACACCTGAATATCAATAAACATCCCAATGGAAACTAAATTATAGTTTTACAGTGTAATTCCTGTAAAATTTACAGTACTTAAAAATTAACTACAGGTGTTTTTCAACAAAATGAATAGATCTCACAGTTATAGTTCAAAACCAGGGAGGGGAAAGCAGACACTTTCAGAGTCCATTTGTATAAAGTTAGAACCCAGACAGAGCCAATTGTGATAAAAGTCAGAAGGGCAGCTGCTTTGCCAGAAGAAGGTAGCTCATGATAGGTATAAGGGCAGTTTCTAAGCTGCTACCAACATTCTCTAACTTGATCTAAATGTAGTTATACATATATTGGATTTGTTGTGTTCTTACCTGTATATATGTTGTACTTCAGTAAAACAGTTAATAACAAACGTCCAACCTGGTGCAACAAAGGGAAAAGTAAAACAAGATGAATGGCAAATATGAAGGGAAGAAGAGGGAGAAGTGCCAGGCAGATACATGGGGAAAAGAGAAAATCAGTGGCGTGCTTTTTACTCACTGTGAAGTTGATAGCCAAGGATATTATAAATCAAGTGTAAAATGTGTGTGTGTGTGTGTGTGTGTGTGTGTGTGTGTAAAAGAGAGAAAGAGAGACAGAGACAGACTGAGAGAGAAGGAGAGGGAGAGAGGGAGAAGAACAGGGAGAGAAGGAGAGAGACTTATCATATGTGCCAGGGGAGAGGGGGAAGAAGACAGAGAGCATAGTGAGCTGAATGAGTCAGCAAGCCAAGACACTGAAATAATTTCAAAATAAAGTAATGTTCCATGTGTAAGTGAATCGGTGTGCTGAAAATAGTCAGAGAAATTAGAAATTGTTTTTTCAATATCTATTTGATTTTATTTTGAAACATTTATGCATAAATACTGTATTTACCTCATTTCCACCACATTCTTTCACTCTCTGAACTCTCCAGCTCCTCTGTAATTGTCCTAGGTAGTCTATTTGTTTGTTTATTAAATTGATAAGTGCAAGGCTAGAGTCATAAGAAAAGAACAACTTCAGTTGTGAAAATGCCTCCATCAGACCTGCAGTATGTAAGCACGTGGGGGCATTTTCTTGATGATTGATAAGGAAGGGCCGGGACAGTATGGTACTATCTTTGAGTAAGTGGTCCTGGTTTATATAAGACGGATAGGCGAGCAAGCCTACAAGAACAAGCCAGTAAACAACTTTCCTCCATTGCCTCTACTTTTGTTCCTCCCTCTAGGTTCCTGCCTTGATTTTTTACCCTGAATCTACTTCAGCAAAATGAAATGTTCCTTCATGAATCTCCTTTAGCAAAACATCCTTTTGCTTGTGTCTGTGCCAGGAAAATATTCCTTCATGTGTTTGCCCCAGCAAAACACCATCCAACACAACTGACTTTCCAAAAAAAACTCCTTAGGTTTCCACTTCAAGGGATGGCACCTATGGATTGGGGGAGGGCACTCTCAATCAAGGCACTGAACCATCTAAGCCGGATCTGAGAAGTAGGAGACTTCTCACACAGGAATAATACCTCAGTAATTACTCAGTTGAACTGGATGCTTCTAGTTTATTTACAAACAAAAAATCCTTTCATAAAAGACAAACAACTATCACCTTAAGTAATAGTTCATGCCATAATAATCTAAAATTTGAATTTTTTTTCCTATGTCTCCAGCATGTCACATGAAGTGGTCCATCAGATTTTCTGGAATGTAGTCTAGGAAGTCACCAGACATCTCTATTACTGGCGTTCTCTCATTCACCCAAATCATATCTCCTTTGTTTACCTCCTATCTCCTGGAAGAGGTTTTTTTTTTTTTTTTTTCAGAGTTAAATGTAATGTTTTCATTTACTTTGTGGTTCTCAGAAATTGCTTTCATCATCCTTTACTTACTAAAGAAAATTATAGTGGCTTTTAATCTAATCACAAAGATAAGATATAAAAATACATTAAGTAGGAGACAGTAATGGAGTTAAAATTGGAAAATGTTAATTATTATGATTTTCCTGGTTTTGTCCCTTTATTGGCTTTGAAGAAAATGGGGAGGAATCTTTGATCCTCTATGTTTTCCAAGATATATGTGCACTGTTAAATTTAAGTAAACAGGAGAGAATCACAAAGCTCAAATCAAATGCCTCGGCCACACCTCATTAAAATATGTACATGCTTCTTAAAGGTAGAGGCTCACAGCCATCCATCGAACTGAGTACACGGTCCCCAATGAAGGAGTTAGAGAAAGGTTCTATGGAGCTGAAGGGTTTGCAGCCCCTTAGGATGAACAACAGTGTGAACTAACTAGTACCCTCAGAGCTCCCAGGGACCCAACCACCAACCAAGGGCTATACATGGTGGGACTGATTGTTTTGGCAGCATGTGTATAGTAGAGGATTGCAAATTTGATCATCAATAGGAGGAGAGGACCTAGGCCTTGTGAAGGTTTTGTGCCCCAGTGTAGGGGAATGCCAGGGCCAATAAGTGGGAGAGGGTGGGGCAGGGGGAGAAGGGAGGGGAGCAGGCATGGGGAGGGGGGAGGCAACAGGAGCTTGTTCTAGTTGTTTTTGTTTGTTTGTTTTTTGGAGAGGAAACTGGGAAAGGAGAAATTTACATGTAAATAAAGAAATATCTAATAAAAAATATGTACATACTTAGTTGAAAACAAATGTTTTGCATTTTATCTTTTATCCCACTCTTTTGTTACCATAAATATAACAGTAAAAAAAAAAAACACTGAGCAAATGTACATATGTAGTTTTCTTGACAGTTTATCTACTGCCAGTTACAGACCACACAACCTAGTAGCGTGGCTTCAGTGAATTTATGGACAAAAATTTAAAAAGAAAAAAAAAGTATGAATTTTAGAGTTGGAAAATTTTCTAGCAATTTTGACCAGACAGACGCTTGCCCTATAAAAATCAGAACCAAAAGTTCATCCTACCTATCCCTTTACAAATTGCAAATTCTATTTAACTCACAGGGTTTTTTTTTTTTTCTGAGTTAAAAAAAAAAGGTATTTATACATCAACATAGTTATTTCTAGGGGTCTGACTTGAGATTCTTTGGGCAAGAACTTTAAGCATCAGGATATCATGTGTTCTTTCTTCAGGCAGAATTTGCTCTACAAGTGTGTGTAGGTCAGCAGGCACTGGCCAGCCAGCCTGGCACATGCAAGCTGTTCCTGATTACAAACCTCAATATGTGAAATACACAGATGGAAAAGGAATTGTGGCAATGTCTGATGCAAATATTTAAACAGAAGCATGGACTTCCATTCATGAGAAGGAAATGTTATAGTATGTTTCCAGTACTGAAAGAAATCAATACAAACCAGAATCCAATTACCAATGAAAATACCCAGAAGATAGGAAAAGAAAGGGAAAATGAGGACAGTTGAATGAAAATCCAAGGAATTCATATCCAGCAGAAATAAAATGAAGAATTATAGGATAGTTTCTTTGTTTGCTTGTTTGTTTGCTGTTATTTTTCCTTTTATGGAGAATAGGTTTTTTTTTCTTCTCTTACATAATATACCCTGATTACGGTTTACCCCCACTCTATTCCTTACAGTCCCTCCTCACCTCCTCTCCCATCAGGATCCACTCCCTTTCTGCTTCTCATTAGAAAACAAGCAAGCTTCTAAGGTATAATAATACAATACAACAAAATAAAATAAGATAAGATAAGACAACTGTCACATCAGAGTTGGCTAAGACAAACCAACAGAAGGAAAAGAGCCCAAGAGAAGGCACAAGAATCAGCTACCCAGTCACTCACACACTCAGGAATCCCATAAAAATACTAAACTGAAAGCCAAAATCTTTTCACAACGACCTGGTTTAGGCCTGGACAGGTCCTGGGCATGTTGGCTCTGACTCTGTGTGTTCATATGAGCTTTGATCATGTTGATTTAGAGGGGCCTTATTTTCTTAGTGTCCTCCATACTCTCTGACTATTACATTATGCCTCTCTAAACCCTGAGGGGAGGTTACGGATTGGTTGAAGACACTGCATTTAGGGCTGAGTGTTCCAAGATCTCTCGCTGTCTGAATAACATCTGGCTGTAGGTCTCTGTATTTGTTCCCACCTCCCACAGGAGGAAGCCTCTCTGATACTAACTGAGCAAGGCACTGATTTATGAGTGCGACAGAATATCATTAGGAGTCATTTTATTGCCACCTATTTTTTTTAAATGGCAGTAGCATTTGGTTTACCCTAGATCCTTGCCTGGGCTATGTAGTCTCCGGTTCTTTGTCACCTAAGCAGTGTAGCGTATAGGTTCCATCTTGTGGACTGGGCGTTAAGTCAAATCAGATATTGACTGGTTGATTACTCCCACAAGCTTTTGTGCTAGCATTGCCCTAGTATATTTTGCAGTCACGACCCATTTAAGATCAAAGGGTTCTGGCTGACTTGGTATTTACATTTCCCTTTTGGTGGTGTGCAGGATACCTTCCTTTACCAAAGACACAAGAACACAGGGGTTCAGTCTCTATGTAGGCACCAACTCAATTTTTCCGTGTTCAATGAGTTGTGTAGGTATTGAATTCAGTAATGGGGCCTTGCTGTCAGACAGCAGAAAGAAAACTATAGTTTTGACAACAGCCTGGATTATTAGGGGCTTCCCATCAGACCCCGTTGGCAAAAAACCCAATGAGATATAACCCCATCAGGGCACTGGAAACTTCATTTGATGAGAAGAGATGACCAGTTGGGTCATCTGATTTATTTGGAGATTTCATTCATATTCTTTTCATTTACATATTCATTTTAGGAAGCTTCTACTGTTAGGTTTCTATACTCTACCCCAAATGGCTCTTAATTTTACCTGACTCTCTCCATATTCTTATCTACAACCCCACTCTCCTCTACATTCCCACTTGGTCTTCCTGTTTCAGCATCCCCTATCCATCCATAACTATCTGTTCTATTTCCCTATACTAGCAAGGTCTATCTCTACCTGTTATTCCCTTACTCTATATGTAAACTGTGGTACCAGAGTTGTTATTGGCGTAACCACTATTATCTACGTATAAGGGAATACCCATTTGTCTTTCTGGGTCTGAGACACCTTTCTCAGGATAATGCTTTCCAATTCCATTAATTTGCCTGCAAATTTCAGGATGTTGTTTTTGTTTGTTTGTTTAATGGTTGAATAATACTCCATTGTATAAATGTATCATATTTTTTTATCCATTCTTCTGTTAAGAGACCATCTAGGTTGATTCCAATGTCTGGCTATTATCAATAAAGCAACAATGAACATAGTTAAACAAGTATCTCTGTGTCAGTGTTTTTATTCCTGGACAAAACATCATGACCAAGAAGCGAGTTGGGGAGGAAAGGGTTTACTCAGCTTACTTCCACATTGCTGTTCATCACCAAAAAAAGTCAGGACTGGAACTCAAGCAGGTCAGGAAGCAGGTGCTGATGCAGAGGCCATGGAGGGATGTTCCTTACTGGATTGCTTTCCCTGGCTTGCTCAGCCTTCTTTCTTATAGAACCCAAGACTTTCAGCCCAGAGATGGCACCACCCACAAGGGACCCTACCCCCTTGGTCACTAATTGAGAAAATGCCCCACAGCTGGATCTCATGGAGTCCTGTTCTCTACTGAAGCTCCCTTCTCTGTGATAACTCCAGCTTGTGTCAAGTTGACATACAAAAACCAGCCAGTACATGATCTTTCAGCCAGTATATCATCTTCCTGAGGAATTGTTACATTAATTTTCATAGTGGCTATATAAGTTTGCACTCCCACCAGCCCTCAGACCTAATCTCTTTAACATTAGCATTAATATTTAATGAAAATATCTCCTCTAATTCCATAACTTTAATACTATTGTTTATATGATTTTTATATGTATATTTATAGCTAAAGCATTACATCTGAATCTCACATTTAAATATATTGTCACTCAGTTTGCAGTTTTCATTTATGTATGATGTTACACATATTTCAATGATTCTCTTTATATCCATGTAATATAATTACACACACACACACACACACAGAGAGAGAGAGAGAGAGAGAGAGAGAGAGAGAGAGAGAGAGAGAGACAGAGGGAGAGAGAAGGCAAGTTGAAAATAAGTTAAAATATTTATCTTATGAAGAATCTAACCAACCAGGAGTCTATACAACCATCATAGGGAAATTTATCTCTCCAAACAACCTATATGTTGTGCTCTGGGTTTTATTTTTACACATAAAAAGCAAATGAAATAGCAAAGCTTATTAGTCTCTACAGAAAAATTAAAGATATATTTGACATTTCTTTAGTACAGAGGACAAAGTTTGTTTTTTTTTTCTCTCTTACACATCTCACTACTTTCTTAAAATCTCTAAGGTTTTATTTGGTTTGTATTAATGAAAAAAATAATATAAGTATCTTCATTTCTGAACTGATTGAGTTTTTGGGTTTTTTTGTTTGTTTGTTTGTTTTGTTTTTTTGGCAGAACCAGGCTAGCCTTAAAAATGCTGAGTAGTGAAGGGGAGCCTTGAACTCACAAAGCTCATGCCCTGACCCTCAGATGCTAGGGTTGCCAGCTGGCACCACCATACCTGTCTGCATTGAGAAGATCAGTACTGGCTGGGGCTTCATACACACTAGACAGGCACTCTGCAATTGAGCTACCTCCCCAGACTCTAACCATATTCTTGGAGCCTTCTCCTACGACAGAGTCTCTGCATTTGCTGTCTAGTTACTTGTGGGAAGATGTGGCCAGATGTCTCATTCCTTGCTACTGAGTTGAGCAGCTTATGTAACACAAGTAAACGGTTATTTATACTTAACACACAAACATGGACTGTGGACTTTTGGAACATGTCTTTGGAGCACGTGGGCAGAACGTTGCGCTTACCTCAGCCAGGTGTGGACTTTCCCTCCTCTTAGGAGAAGAATGCGGAGAATGAATAGATATAGAGGCAGGTGGTCCTGAGGTTGCTCCAACTAATCCCTGTTCTGACATCACAAACAGAAGGAAGCCAATGCAAACCTGCAAGTTCTGCTTTCAGCTTGTGAGTTGTCTTCATTGTTACTCAGCCTTCAGGGTTCTTCCCTGCTTTGTGGTTTCCTATTGGCATCTTTCCACCCCGCCAGAAAGAGCAGCCTATGTTATAGTCACCAAGTTATAGTGTTTTCTTACATGTATGTTACCCACCCAATAAGCATCTGTATAGATGCTCTTCATGAAATACTGGACATATTCTAGGAAATGTATGGACATGACCTCTGATCTTAGAGTTTTATAACAAAATGGGGGAGAATAGCAAAAAGTACCATGGTGCCTTAAGTTAGAGCAAAACATTGATCCAGTGTGGTACAGTACAATGGTGAAATACTGAACTAAGTGTTCTTCAAGTCAGTGGAATAGAAATCAGATGGGGAAAAAAATTCAAGAAGATCAAGATATGACTGGATTATTTTATACACATATTGAAGACTATTATTGACCTTTTGTGTATTTTATATCTAACACAATAAAATATTTTTTCTTTAAAAAATATATGTATATATATACATATACATACACACATATATATGTATGTATGTATGTATATCTATACATATATATGTATCCTTTAGGGATTTAAGTTTTTGCTTTGTCATTTTACCTTTAGTAGAGAGTTCACTGAGCTTCGTGATTTATAGTGAAGTGATTTCATTCTAGTGACTAATATCATGAGATATTAATTGATAGTTTTATTTTATGAGTGATCATAGCAGCAATAGTTATGGTAGTTAACCACATCTTATGGAAACCCTTAGTTTGGATTAGCTTTTCTAGTATATATTTACTTATGACTTGTTCAGATTATAAACTGAGCCATACAATTCTAATGGATTTAAATGGACCACCAAACTTACAATTTTATTTTTAGATGCAATGAACTGTGACATATACAAAGTATAAATGACCTTTGCCTTCAAAAAGCTTCAATATAGTTGAAGAGGAAGTGAACACATAAACAATTTAATGGAAAAAAAAGAGGAAAATGAAGTAGGCTTTTAAGACATTTGCGGGACTGGTAAGATGGCTCAGTGGGTAAGAGCACTGACTGCTCTTCCGAAGGTCCTGAATTCAATTCCCAGCAACCACATGATGGCTCACAACCATCCATAATGAGATCAAATTCCCTATTCTGGTACTCTGAAATCAGCTACAGTATACTTATTTATAATAATAAATAAATCTTAAACAAACAAACAAAAAAAGGCCCAGTAGTGGTGGCACACACCTTTAATCCCAGCACTTGGGAGGTAGAGGCAGGTGGATCTCTGAGTTGGAGGCCAGCTTGGTCTACAGAGTGAGTTCCAGAACAGCCAGGGCTACACAGAGAAACCCTGTCTCGAAAAACCAAAAAATAAAAATAACTAGCTAACTGACTAACTAACTAACTAAATCTTTGGGCTGGAGCAAGCAGGGACTGAGTGAGTGGAGTTGACCAGAGCGAGCAGGGACTACTGGAACGAGCAGAAGTCCTAAAATTCAATTCCCAGCAACCACATGAAGGCTCACAACCATCTGTACAGCTACAGTATACTCATATACTTAAAATAAATAAATAAATCTTTTTTTAAAAAATACATTTGCATGACAAATCCATGTTGAATGTGCCCGATTGTGGCATTCATTACTTACCACTAAAGGCTACATACTTAGGTGTAAAATAGCTTCTATTTTGACTTCATTACTGTGGAAGAAAGTCTATCTCAGGCAGAAAAAAAAACTGCATTCACATTTGTTGTTGGTCAAATAAAAAATTGTAGTTGCAATGTTATGTTTTGAATACTTGCTTGGTTAGGCTAAATATTTGTATGTGTGCAGCCCTAAAAAAAATGTGAAATAGATTGACAATGTGCAACTGAGGCAGAACTCATTTCTATGTTCTTGTTGTTCCCTGAGGCTGTAGACCCTGGCATCTCTCAGGTAGCGTTGGTGTTGGCTTCTTTTATTCTAAGTGGTTTTCTAACCTCTGGTTCCATGTGTGGTAGACCAGATGACTCCCTGTACAACAGATCCACTGTTCTTCATGAACTCTGCCATGTTTGTCTCTCCCAACCACTCTTGAGGATAACTGAAATACAATTGTTTTAAATGTGTACCTTAAAGATGTATTAAAATAATTAAAATAGTTTTGAAATTGTAATTAGCTCGGAAAACAATTCTCTAAGATATCATTGATGATATAAAACCTAATGAAGGAGCAGAAGAGAGCATTTGGCTAAGGAGGGTAAATGGGAAGCTGAGTAGTGGGATGGAAGGCAAGTGCTACAGGAACATAAATTCTCAAGGTCACGTATTTAGAAGTAATCTTAAGTGCTGATGCGGCATTCTGTGGCTCTTGATCCAGAGTTCCATTCTGAGTCTAATTTGGGGTTCACCAGTGAGTGTTTCATCATCAGGAAAGGAATCCAAATCCCAATGCTTTTAGCAATCTAATTGCCAAGGCTGCCAATCATGTTAGAATAAAGCATCTCTAATCATTGGTTTGTACTCCTTATTATAATCCTGAACAGGGAAATAGTGCCTTTATGAGGGCAACTTGGGTAATTATGTCATTTCTACATTGCTTTCTTTAAGTAACATTAGTGGATTATCTCTTCAACGTAAAAATTGGCACAAAGAAATACAGAATCTTCTGATTAAAGGTTGAGCAAGCTACTGTCACCAACAACTTCTAGTTCATAATTTCCTTTAAGAGTTTTTGTTCTGCAGAAACAGTGGCTTATGGTAAAACTCAGAATCTTTAAGGAAAATAATAGTTGTTTTTAATCATGTGTGATCCTGAACAGAAGAAAACTCCTATGTAGCAGTAATAGAGTCTAAATAATGGTTGATAACATTAACCCTGATGCAAAAGTGAACTATGATAATACAAACTGTGGAAGTCAAGATGGTATGTATGGGGCTGGGGTATAGCTCGTGATTTTTATTTGCTTAGCATACACAACATATTGGATTCAATTTCCAGCACCAAAAAAGGAGCAATAAGGATATTATACATAATGAGTGTCTTAGGATTTCTGCTGATGTAAGGGGACACCATGCCACAGAAATACTTTTTTAAAATCTATCTATCTATTTTTTATTAATCATTCCATTCATTTACATCTCAAATAATATCCCACTTCTCTGTTACCTCTCCACAAACCCCCCATCCCACATCTGCCCTCTCTCCTCTCTTATTTGCCTCTATAAGGGTGTTCCCCCACCCACTTACTCACTAGCACCCCACCCCACCACTCCAATATCCCCCTGTGCTGAGGCATCAAACCTACACAGGACCAGAACCTCCCCTCCCATTAATGTCAAACAAGGCCAACTTCTGCTACATATGTATCTGGAGCTATGGATCCCACCCTGTACACTCCTTGGTTGGTAGTCTAGTCCCTGAGAGCACTGGATGGTCTGGCCAGCTGGCATTGTTCTTCCTATGGGATTGTAATCCCCCTCCGATCTTCCATTCCTCCAAACAGATCCTCTACCACAGTTCTCAAGATCAGTATGATGCTTGGCTCCAAACATCTGCATTTGCATCGGTCAGGTGCAGGGGGTAGAGGAAGGGAGAAGGACTAGGGAGGATCAGAGGAGGCAGAGGAAAAAAGGAGGGCAGGATCAGGTACTGGAGGGAATGGGAGAAAGGTACAAAGGTTCAGGAAATCAAATAAAAATATGTAGCAGTGGGAGGTGAGGAACTAGGGGTAGGCACTGGAAGGTCGCAAATGCCAGGAGCCAATGGTGATGACTATAGCTGAAATGTGCAGCAATAGGGAGAGAGAACTTGTAGGGACCACCTCCAATAAATAGGCACAGCCCCCAGGCGAGAGATGGGGCCACCCACCCATCTCACAGTTTTTAACCCAGAAACTTTCCTGTCCAAAGGACAGACAGGGACAAAAAAAAAAAAAAAAAAAAAAAATGGAGCAGAGACTGAAGGAATGGCCATCCAGGGACAGCCCAGCTGTGGATCCATCCTGTCTGTAGCCACCAAATCCCTACACTGTTGCTATTGCCAAGAGGCGCTTGCTGACAGGAACCTGGTTTGGCTGTTCCCTGGGAGGTTCTGCCAGCATAGCAACTCTTATAAAGTCAACATTTAATTGGGGATGGCTTACAGGTTTTGAGGTTCAGTACATTTCCATCATGGTGGGAGCATGACAGCCTCCAGGCAGGCAAGGTGCTGGAGGAGTTGAGTTTTGCATCTTCGTCTGAAGGCCAGTAGAAGACTGGCTTCTAGGCAGTTAGGACAAGGATCTTAAAGCCCACGCCCACAGTGACCCAACAAGGCCGGCCTCCTTGGGCCAAACATTCAAACTACCACAATGAGTTTCTGAAGGAATTAGTACAATCTCAAGTTTCCTTCTAGGTTAATTCAGTAAGATATTTTCATTCTAGGAAGGCAATAAATAATGTCCTATTTTAAAACAATCATTTCTGTTGAGAATGCATCTGACACATTTGTGAAATTTTATGGAACAATTACTTAGCCAGCTGTAGATTTAAACTTTGGAATGAAATGTTTTCACTTTGGTTTTCAGGGAAAGTAAGCAAAGTACTATTGTCTACTATAACAATAAAGGAACATTATAAGTCTGTTAGCTTATCTCACAGCATACCCCATTAGATGTATTACTGTCTTAATTATTACAGATTAGGAAATTGCTTAGAGAGTTAGCATGACTCACTTGCTGTTGCACAGCTGGACAAAATGCTTTCTAAAGCTTTTTCTACCTTTGGAGGCAAATTTATGTAAGATTTATCAAAATGAGAAAGTTTATGCTGTTCCAGATTATAAGAATGGTAAACAGTGATGAAATCGCTATTCCACAATTGCTATTCAATTGCTTCTCTAACAAGAGAAGTTGTTAATATAAACTTCATAGTAATTTTAATGTCTCATCTAAACAATTCATGTTCAGAATAAGTCCAAGTACACATTTATAGCTGGCCTTGTTAGCTTCTCTGCTTCTGTGATAAGCTATGCTGACTAAAAGCAACCTGGGGAGGAAAGGGTTTGGTTAGTTTATGTGTACATTTTATCATTGATAGGACTCACAGTAGGAACTTGATCCAAAAACTGAAGCTGAGACCTTGGAATGATGCTATTTGCTGGTTTGCATTCTCTGGCTTGGTGGGATACGTTTCTTATACAACCCAAGCCTACCTGCCTAGAGATGGTGCTTCTCACAGAGGACTGAGACTTTCGACGTAAATTAGCAATTAAGAAAATCCCTTTCCAGATTCCATCTGTGACAGGAGCTGACCCTGTGCCACAGCTCTCCATACCCAAATCCCACTTAGGAAAGAGCTGGTCTCCCAGGAGTGCTGACACACCTGAGAGCACAGGTAAGGCCACCACTTCTGCTCAAATACTTGGCCCAAGAGGGACCTACACAAAGTCATCAGGACACAGGAAACAAGGAGCAGCCTAGGAAAGGATCCTTCCGGTTTCCATTTGTGCTTGGAACTGACCCTCTGCCACAGCTCTCCATAACTAAATTCCTCCAAGAAAGAACAAGTCTCCCAGGAGTGCTGACATATAAGCTTGCAGGAGAGACAAGCCACAGTGAGAGGCAGCAAGATCAGCGAACACCAAAGATAACCAGATGGTGAGAGGTAAGGGCAAGAACATAAGCAATAGAAACCAAGTGTCTTAGTTAGGGTTCTCTAGAGTCACAGAACTTATGGTAGTCTCTATGTAGTAAAGGGATTTATTGATGACTTACAGTTTGTAGTCCAACTCCCAACAATCAACTCCCAACAACAGTCACGGCAGCAGCTGTGAATGGAAGTCCAAGGATCCAGCAATTGCTCAGTCCCACAAGGCAAGCAGGCGAAGCAGAGAGAGCCTTCCTTCTTCCAATGTCCTTATATAGGTCTCCAGCAAAAAGTGTAGCCCAGGTTAAAGGTGTGTGCCACCACACCTTTAACCCTGGATGACCTTGAACTCATATTGCTTTCTATGTTAATCCTATGGGATTCGTAGCCACTATTCCTCAAGGTCTCCATGCCAAGATTCAGGTCAGAAACTTGTATCTCTCAGCCTCCAGACTAGGGCCACAGGTGAGCCTTCTAATTCTGGATTGCAATTCATTTCAGACGTAGTCAAGTTGACAACCAGGAATAGCCACTACACCAAGGCTACTTGGCATCATCAGAACCCAGTTCTCCCACCACAGCAAGCACTGGAAAAGCAAGACTCTCACTTAAAATCATATCTCATGATGATGATAGAGGACTTTAAGTAGGATATTATTTATTATTAGTTACTTACTCCCTTAAAGAAATACAGGAGATCACAGGTAAACAGGTAGAAGCCCTTAAAGAGGAAACACAAAAATCCCTTAAGAATTACAGGGA
>JADRCD010175101.1:0-38434 GCA_019843815.1 Montemys delectorum | reverse complement strand
TTGGATAGGCAGATAATATAGCCCATCACTGTTCCCCCCATATACTAGAAACCCAAATCTGGAGAATCATGATGAGGACTGAAAATGTCTGCAGATGAGTCCTTCGAGGGGTCATCTTCAGATGTCACGAATCGTCGCGTCAGTCGCTCTGGCAGCCAAAATGGGTTATCTTCGTCCTGCAGAAAAACACAAACAGCTCCCCTGGATCTTATTAAAATAGGATCCGGGCCTTTCTATTGGTCAGTCAAGACATAAAAAATTAAGAGTAAAGAGTGCTATACTCGCGGCACTAAGGGTAGAGCCTCCTCGACTCCCCCTTTTTGTTTATTAGATAAGATTTTAGTGTGCGGTGAGCCCGTTTTATGATGTCTTGTTCTTGAGGATTGTATGGAAATCAGACACAAGCCAGGATATTTCCACTCGCAGCCTACTTGTGCTAGCTGCCAAAGGGTATTTATTTGTTCTACTCAGCTGTATCACAGCAGCTGCTTCCTGCATTGGTTAGCGGGCCTCCAAGCTCTCTACACACCTTCATTAAAGCCTCTAGTTATATGGAGTAATAGCGGCTCAGTATTGTTTAGTGCACTGTTCATACACTAGTTGTTTGATCAGTGGCATGGCTGCATCTGGATCACCAAAGATTCTCTCTGCAGCTTTTACTAATTTAGCCACAAAGTCAGAAAACGGCTCCATGGTGCCCTGTAAAAAAAAAATTTTTTTTTGTAAGATTCCCGCTTACCTCCCCTTTATTACCAATCTGATTCATCTGTTTAAAGACTTGCAATGGGCAACCAGTCTATAGATTAATCTGAAAGTCTGTTTGCTAATCAACAGCAAAGCAACTTTGCCCCAAAGGCATATCCCTATCCCAAGCTTGATTCCCAGCTGCATGATTAGCGTCTGCCTGTTCATTAGCAAATTAAAGTGAAAGAGGCTGTGATCCGTAAGTATGGACTCAGCCAAGGACTTTATAACCTTAAAATCCAAAGCTCATGAAAACACTGACCCTGTGTATCTTGAAAAACTGGATAAACAAGTGACAATTTAATTCTAACTGTAGAGTCGACAGTAGGCCCCGCATCCAGCTCTCTTTCTCTGACTCTACCGAACGCTCCTCCCCTATCTGTTCCAATGCTGCCTGTGAGTTTGTTGCGGGCCGGGAAGCCTTGCGGTTCTGTTCTAAGGCTGCCTGGGAGTTTGCCTTCTGCCCCATTCCCAGCAACCTCTGGCAGTGGCGCTCAGCCAGGCTGGGTACAGTAGCCCGGCAAACGGTAGCATGGTGAGGCGCCACAGAAGCGCCAGCCGCCGGTAGGGCCACACGGCGGCCACCAGTTTGTCGCCGTTCGCTATGAGCGCTGGCCCGGCCGCTAGGCCTGGCCGCAATCGCAGCCCAGACTGAGGAGACCTGCTGCCCCAGGCCCTGCCAGGCCAGGCTCCGCAAGGCACTGCATTGCCTACCACCACCATCTTTCTTTCGCTTTCAATTTGGCGGTGGCGGCAGCTCCTCCCAGCGAGCTGCTTCCTCAACAGGACCCAGTTCTTCCAACTCAGAACTATCAAGCCCCAAAACCTCTAGTTCCTTTATCGGATAAATAGATCTCTTTTCTGAGGCCTGTTCCTTCTTACACTTCTCTCCCAGGGCGTCCTTTCCCTTGTCTCTCGCTTCCGCAGACTGAACATCTTTGGAAGGGTCTCTTTCCTTAGGCATGCCTCTTCTTTTTTCTTTCTGAGCTCCTAACCTCTTATCTTGCTCTGTTTCTGACATACTGTCTTGTAGATCAAGACCAAACATGCCTCTCAGAGCTTACCTTTGTCCTGCAGTTCTGGACCCTCCCCGAAAAACGGGGGTCTCCTCAGTGGTGCCGGTGATGGTGAAGTCCCAGGTTTCGGCACCAAGTGTGGTCCGCGCTATTTTCCCGCCAGCAGGAATACACGGACACACACACAGGATCCTTCTGCAGCAAACCTTTATTACCATGTGGTGAGGAGAGAGCGAGCCCTGGAGAATGCACTGCTTATATACACCCTGGAGCGGTATGTTCATCTCTGATTGGCTGTTTGCTCATTACCTCATGAGACGCCTCGGGATAGGCTGTGACTTGGCGCGCTCTGGCCCTAGGCACATGCACAGACTACGTGTTACGGGGAGAAGAAACCAGATGCCGGCGCCATCTTGTAATGGAGGCTGCCGGCTCAGGTGCGGCTCTCTACAAGGGTTGATGAAGATCTTCCCCCAACCTGTAGGCTACCATTTTGTCCTATTTACAGTGTCCTTTGCCTTACAGTTTCATGAGGTTCCACTTATCAATTGTTGATCTTAGAGCCTAAGCCATTGGTGTTCTGTTCAAGAAATTGTCTCCTGTGCCAATGCATTCAATACTATTCACCCCTTTCTTTCTACTTGATTTAGTTTATCTGGTTTTATGTTGAAGTCCTTGATCCAATTGGACTTTTGCTTTGTGCAGGATGGTAAATATGAGTCTATTTGCTTTCTTCTACACGTAGACATACAATTAGTCTAGCACCATTTGTTGATACTTTTTTTCCATTGTATGGTTTTGGCTTGTTTGTCAAAAATCAAGTCTCCATAGTTGTGTGGGTTTATTTCTGGGTCTTTAATTCTATTCCATTCAGCAATCTGTTTGTTTCTATACCAATACCATGTAGGGGCTTTTTATTCCTATTGCTTTGTAATACAGATTGAAGCCATTGATGGGTGATTCCTTCAGTGGTTCATTTACTGTTAAAGATTGTTTTGGCTATCCTGGGGTTTGGTTTGGTTTTGTTTGTTTTTCCATATTTAGTTGAGAATTGCTCTTTCAAGGTCAGTAAAAAACTGTGTTGGCATTATGATGGGGATTGCATTGAATCTGAAGATTTCTTTTGGTAAAGTGGCCATTTTCACTATGTTAATCCTGTGGATGCATGAGATCTTTCCATCTTCTGAAGTCTTCTTCAATTTCTTTCTTCAGGGACTTGAAGTTCTTATCAGACAGATCTTACACTTGCTTGGTTAGAGTTACACCAAGATATTACATACTATTTGTGGCTAATGTGAAGGTTGTTGTTTCTCTAATTTCTTTCTCAGCCCATTTATCATTTGAATAAAGGAGGGCTGCTGATTTCTTACTTTTATTGAGAAATTGAATCTATTGCTATTGAGAGATATTAAAGGCAGATGATTGTTAGTTCCTGTTAGTTTTGTTGCTATAGGTGGTATTATGTGTGTATGATTCTCTTCTTTTGGGTTTATTGTGAAATGTTTAATTTTTTGTGTTTTCTTGGGTATAGTTACCCTCCTTGAGTTGGAGTTTTCCTTCTAATATCCTCTGTAGATCTGGATTAGTAGAAAGATATTGCTTAAATTTGGTTTGTCATGGGATCTCTTGGTTTCTCCATTTTGGGTGAGAGTTTTGCTGGGTATAGTACTCTGGGCTGGCAGCTGTGGTCTCTTAGAGTCTGAAAGACATCTGTCCAGGATCTTCTGGTACTTAGAGTATCTGTTGAAAAGTCAGGTGCAATTGTGTTAGGTCTGTCTTTATATGTTACTTGGCCTTCTCCCTTTGTAGTTTTTAATATACTATGTTCTATACAGTTAGTATTTTGATTATTATGAGGAGGGAAAATTTTCTTTTATAGTCTACTCTATTTGGTGTTCTTTAGGCTCTTTGTACATTTAAATTCAACTCTTTCTTTAGGTTAAGGAACTTTTCTTCTATGATTTTGTTGAACATGTTTTCTTGCCCCTTTGAACTGGGTATCTTCACCCTCTTCTAATCTTATTATTCTTAGGCCCTGTCTTTTCATTGTGTCCCAAATTTCCTGGCTGTTAGAGTTATGAACTTTTTACACTTTACATCTTTTCATTTTGATTTTTTATTGGTTATTTAATTTATTTACATTCAAATGTTATCCCCCTTCCCAGTTTCCCCTCCAAAAGCCCACTATCTCCTACCTGCTACCCCTGCCTCTGTGAGGTTGCTACCCCACCCACCCACCCACTCCTGGCTCAGCACCCCAGCGTTCCTCTATGGTGGGGCATTGAGACTTCACAGGACCAAAGGGCTCCCCTACCAGTGATGGCCAATAAGGCAATCTTTTGCTACATATCTACCTGGAGCCATGGGTCCTTCCATGTGTATTCTTTGGTTGCTGGTTTAGTCCCTGGGAGCTCTGGGGGGTCTGCTTATTCATATTGTTGTTCTTCTATGGGACTACAAATCCCTTTAGCTCCTTCAGTCCTTGCCCTTTTTAATTGGAAACATCACCCTCAGCCCAATGTTTGGATGCAAAGAATCAACAAAACCAGGAGCTGGTTCTTTAAGAAAATCAACGAGATAGATAAACCCTTAGCCAGACTAACCAGAGGGCACAGAGACAGTAGCCAAATTAATACAATCAGAAATGAAAAAGGAGACATAACAACGAAATATATCTTAAAACAATTATTCTGTTTGTTGGATATTAACAGTTGAAATTAGTAAAAATCATGTTCTATTAGAAAAAAAATTATACCTGACTTCTCACTGAAGACTTTAAAAAGCCAAAAGGGCCTGGAAAAATATAATAAAAACTCTAAAAGACCACAGAGGCCACATCATACTACTATACCCAAAACTTTCAATCACAATAGATGGAGAAAATAAGACACTCCATGATTTAAAATAATAATAATATAATAATAATAATAATAATAATAATAATTAATAATAATAATAAAGTGATTTCTATCTATAAATCCAGAAGATTCAGAAAGTACTAGAAGGAAAATCCCAACCTAAAGAGGTAAACCACACCCAATAAAACACAAGGAATAAATAATCCCAGACCAGCAAATCAAAAGAGGGGAATAAACACACATACACACACACCACCATCACCACCACCACAACAATAACAACAACAAACACTGTTCATTGGGACCTTTCAACATCAATGGTATCAATTCCCCAATACAGACAAAAAGGTAAGCAGAACAGATGCAAATGCTATATCCAAAAAACACACCTTAATATCAAGAATAGACATCACCTCAAAGTAAAAGAATGGAAGAAGATACGGACCATTATACAAAACCTTATGGTACACAATGGACCTAAGAAACAAGCTGGTGTTGTCATTTTAATATCTGACAAAAAAATAGAATTAAAAATTTCTGGGATAAAATGGGTGGCCCGTGTCCAGCCCAGGACTCAGGCTGCTGGGAGAGGCGGGATGCGGAATGTTTGACTATGTGCACTTCATGCTGCCACCCGGCAGGGTTCAGGCTATGAGAAGCTGAGGAATCTGCTCTAGGAGGTGAGTAAGCACAGTCTGAGATCTCAGAGGACCTGCTGGAGTGAGCTCCTCCACACAGAAGCCGAGGATGATGGGTTCTCAGGGTCTTGGGCACTGCAGATGCCACTGGATGTCACAGAAAAGCTGAGAATGGAGTGAGAGGCCTGTGGGCTGACTCTAGCCTTGGGCCAAAAGGCAAAGGACAGGAGGAGGGCTCCAGCTGGGTCCTACGGGGACAAAAGTGTCTTAGGCTTGCTCTGGCAGGTGGCTTGGCTTGGTGATGACCATGACTAAGATGAAGAGAGGTCTCCTTTGTGAGATTAGACGTGGCTTTTTAGAGGAAGACCTTCTCCATTGTTCCCCATGGCAAATCTGGATGGGAAGAGACAGTCTATAGTTTTAAGCCATGTATTGTCATGGTAAAGAGTTGTGATGAGTGAAACCTTACCCCACTTTCTCAGGGCAGGCCTGAGGTTAAATATCTTTTGCAGAGAGGAGTGTCTTGGAAGGGAAGCTGAGAGGTAGTAGAGTCAGACAAAGGCAGAGAGAGTTAGAGAGTAGAGAAGTAGAGGCCTGCGGTGGCCACGTTGAGGTGGGGTGGGTGAGGAATGCGGAGAGAGGGAAAGCAAGAGGGCATGAGAGGGAAGCAAGAGTAAGAGAGGGAGGGGGAGCAAGCAGCCCCTTTTATAGTGGGCCAGGCCTACCTGGCTGTTGCTAGGTAACTGTTGGGAGGAGCATACCTGGCTATTGCCAGATAACTGTAGGGGTGGAGTCCAGACAGAATACTAAAGACTTGGGGCATTGCCCTGTGTGACTAATGGCCACAGAATTATGGAGACCTGAGGCCTCGTGTCAGGAGCCTAGTGTCCAGGAGCATGGCAAACATCTTCCATTCCTTGCAGGAACATCTTCTGAGTCTCTGAGGTTTAAACCTAGCTCAACCAGAAAATGGGCTGTCTTTCACAGTCCCACAAAAACTAACCAGAAGAAATAGGGAAATAAACTACACATTCATGAAAGAAAAAGAGGACATTTCAATTTTTAACATCTATGCTGTAGAGAGCCACGCCCGAGCTGGCAGTCGCCATTACAAGATGGCGCTGGCATCCAGTGTCTTCTCCCTGTAACAAGTAGTCTGCACATGTGCTAAGGGCCAGAGAGCACCAAGTCACAGCCTATCCCGGGGCATCACATGAAGTAATGAGCAAACAGCCAATCAGAGGTGAACACACCGCTCCAGGGTATATATATAAGCAGTGCCTTTTCGGAGCTTGGGGTCTCCCTCTTGAAAATACAATAAATGCCTGCTACAGAAGGATCCTAGTGTATGCGTGTGTTCTTACTGGCGAGACGATTGTGTGCGGTTCACACTATGCCCCAAACACAAGGGCACTCAGCTTTGTAAAAGAAATACTACTACAGCTTAAATCACATATTGACCTTTACACACTGTGAGAAAGGAGACTTCAAAGCTCTGCTACTGCCAATAGGCAGGTCATCAGACAAAAACTAAACAGAGAAATGCTGGAGTTGGGCTGATGGTGGCTCATGCCTTTAATCCCAGCACTTGGGAGGCAGAGGCAGGTGGATTTCTGAGTTCGAGGCCAGCCTGGGCTACAGAGTGAGTTCCAGGACAGCCAGGGCTACAGAGAAACCCTGTCTTGAAGAACCAAAAGAAAAAAAAGAAAAAAAGGAAATGCTGGAGTTGACTGACATTATAAACCAAATGAACCTAACAGACATTTACAGAAATTTCACCCAAACACAAAATAACATACCTTCTTCTCAGCACCTCAGAGAACTTTATCCAAGACTGACTCCATCCTTGAATGTTAAGATCCAACAAATACAAGAAAATTTAAATAACACCCTATATCCAATCAGGCCATGATAGATTGAGGCTGCATATCAATAACAGAAAGCTTACAAATGCATAGAATATGATCGACCCATTACTGAATGAAAAATGGGTCAAAACAAAAAAGTAAAGACTTCCTAGAACTGAATGAAAATGAATATGCTGAAAGGAACGAATTGGCCTGAGCCAGGCTGACCCCACAACAGGCTGCAAACTAGCTGTTCCCAGAACTGGTCAAGTCAATTCCTGGAACAACTGCAGGCTTATGTAAAAGGGACCCCTCCCCAGCTTGCAAAAAGTCAGTTAGCCAAGTTTGTGGCCAAGAGGTTGAGGGGTACCCCTCTTTCCATGAAACAAGAATACTTAGTCAAGCGTGCTTGAAGCAGGACCTTCCCCCAGATCCCCAGAGATAGAACCCACCAATCAAGTTATAGATCACCTACCCCTCTCTAATGTTCTTCATTTTTGGCTTTAACACTGAATCTGCTAATTCAATTGTGGTCCTTCCATCCCAATGGAATTGGGCCCCTGCATACAGGATTTTGTTCAATAAATGTTCTTTGCTTTGCATACTATTTGAGTCTAGGGTATCATTCTTCAATGATTCAAGGACCCTAACAATGAAACATAGCCAAATGTATGGAACACATTGAAGGTAATTCTAAGATTATGTTGATAGCACTAAGTGCTAATACTTTAAAAATGAAGAAGAGATTTCAGATTCATAACTTAACAGCATATCTGAAACCTCTAGAACAAAAGAATTGAAATCGCACCCAAAAGGAGGTAGCAAGAAATAATCAAACTCAGGGCTGACTAGCCTATCTGTTCTCTGAGAGGCTCTACCCAGCAACCAATGGAAACAGATACAGAGACCCACAGCCAAACATTAGATTAGTGAGTCCAGTAGAAGAGCTGGGAGGCGGGAGGACTGAGGGACCCAAAGAAGATAGGGACTTCACAGAAAGACCAATACAGTCAACTAACCTGAACCCTTGGGGACTCCCAGACACTGAACCACCAACCAGAGTGAGCATGGACTGGACCTATCAACTCCCTCTCCAGTTTTCCCTCCACACATATATAGAAGACATGCAGCTTGATCTTCATGTGTGTCCCTCAACAACTGGAGTGTGGCTGTCCCAGAATCTGTTGCCTGCCTGTGAATCCTCTTCCCCTAACTGGGCTGCCTGAGGATATGCCTAGTCCTTCAGTGACTTGATGTACTCCGACTGGGGGTTGGGGGATGATACCGAGGGGGCCTTCTCCTTCTCAGAGAAGAAGGGGAAGGGAAATGGGGGAGAATCTGTGTGAGGGGGTGCTGATGTTGGGATATAAAGTGAATAAATAATAAATTAATAATAATTTAAAAAACCCTCAGGGCTAAAATCAGTAAAACTGAAACAAAAATAAAATAAATCACACAAAGAGCTTGTTTTGACACACCTAACCCTCGAAAGACTTGAGGCCCCAGGGAGTAGGGAGGCCTGGCATCCTATTGGAGACAGGAGGGAGGAACAATGGAATGATGAACTGTGGAAGGGCAGACCAGGAGAAGGGCGATGACTGGATTGTTAAAATATAATAATAAATTTAAATAAAGAAAATACCTAATAAAAAATATAATAATAAAAGTAATAAAAAAGAAAATCAATAAAATTGGCACATTCTTATCCAAATTAACTAAAAGAAAGAAAGAAAATATCCAAATGAACAAAATTAAAATGAGAATGGGAAGGAAACAACAGATACCAAGTAAATCCAGAGACTTATAAGGACATATTTAAAAAACTTGTGCTCCATCAAATTGGAAAATCTAAAAGAAATGGATAATTTTCTCAATACATACTACTTTTCAAAGTTAATTCAAGATCAGATAAGCAATTTAAAGAGATCTATAACCCTTGGTATAATAAGAGACATAATTAACATTCTCCCAACCAAAAAAAGCCCAGGGCCAGATGGTCTTAGACTTTCAAAGAGGAGTTACTGCCAATTCTCCTTAAATTATTCCACATAGTAGACAAAGAAGGAACATTGCCCAATTCATTTTATGAGGCCACAGTTACACTGATACACAAACTACATAAAAACCCACAAAAGAGAGATAATTATAGACCAATTTCCTTTTTGATCATAGATGCAAAATTTCTCAATAAAATACTTACAAATCAAATCCAAAACACATCATAAAGATTGTCCACCATGATCAGATATACTTTATTCCAGAGATATATGGATGGGTCGACATACTGAAATCAATAAATGTAATTAAGTCATCATAGAAACAGACTGAAAGACAAAACCACAGCATCACCTCATGAGATGCATAAAAGGTCTTTGACAAAATCCAACATCCCTTCATGACAAAGAATAGGGATACAAGAAACATATTTCAACATCATAAAGGCAGCTTACAGCAAGCCCATGGCCAACATCAACTTAAATGAAGAGAAACTCAAAGTAATTCCACTAAAATCAGACAAAACAAGGTTGTCCACTCTCTCCATGCCTATTTAATATAGTACTTGAAGTCTTGTTGGGATCCATTTTGCCTGCTTCTGAAGGAGAGTGAAAGTGCAGGTCAGGGTGTACTGGCAGATTTCCAGGCCTGCTGACACATGGAACATTAAAAGGAGATACACGTAAGGCTCAAGGCGAGGTGCTGAACGTTCTATTGATCTCGGTGGAAGGAACAGGGAGGCCTCTGGATAAGAACAGATATCCTGTATATACGTCAAGGATTGTTTCCGCTAACTTATGGTTTTGCTTTGCACTATGGAGTATAAAAATAAAAAGGCTGTACTCATTAAACTCAGGGCTGCAGTATTCACTGACAGTCCTCCAGAAACTCTCTTGTCTCTTTGTCTTCTTTCTATCTTCTGTCATCTTAATTCCCCTGTCAGGAACTGTTTGACTTGTGCTGGCAAAGTCTTAGCTACAGCAATAAGACAACTGAGGATCAAGGGAATACATATTGAAAATTATGCTAGGTCGTCAGCTTGATCTATGAATATTATGTCAACTTGACACAAGCTAAAATCCTCAGAGGAAGCCTCAAAAAGAAAATGCATCTGACTTGAGTAACATGCTTGGGTGATATCTATGGGAGGCCTGCCTGTTTGTGAAGAGAAGTGAGGGTGGGGGGAGTGAGATGGGGGAGGTGCAAGGAAAGGGGGGAAGGAAAACTTCAGCCAGAATGTGATATATGAGGAAAGAAATAAACAATATTTTTAAATGCCTCTCAAAGTTCAGGCTCTCGGCAAGCCTGCAGGTCATTTTTTAATTAATGATTGCTGGGGAGGGCCCAGCCCATTGTGGGTGGTGCCATCATCTCTGGGCTAGTGGTCCTGGGTTGTAAAAGATAGGCTGAGCAAGCCATGAGGAGCATGTCAATAAGCAGCACCAAATGAAAGAGCTTCCGGTACTGAGATTGGGTTGTATCTAATTGAGTTGTTGGCCAAAGGGGCCCCCTGGAAATCTCCAAACAACCTAGGCTGTTGCCAAGACTTTGTTCTTTACAAACTAATGGCAAAACCCCATTGCTAAAGATAACACCTACTTATTGAACATGGAGAAACTGAGCTGGTTCCCTTCACACCTAAATTCTAGTGTGGTAGCGTTGTTGTTGTCGTCATCATTGTTGTCATTTGGGTTTTTTTTTTTTTTTTGGTTTTTGTTGTTGTTGTTGTTTTTTGGTTGGTTGGCTGTTTTTTGTTTTTGTTTTTGTTTGTTTGTTTGTACAGGAAGGTACTTTGCATGCTACCAAAAGAGAATCATAAACACCAACCCAGCCACAAACCCCCTGAATAGTGTCCTTGCTTGTAATATATGCTGGTAAAATGACAGCACAGGCTTGTGGGAGTAACCAACCTATATCTGATTTGATATAAGGTTCACTCTGGGAGATGGAACCCACACCCAACACTGCTTGGTTGACCAAGAACCAGAGACTAGATAACCCAGGGACCTAGGCGAAAACCGCATACTGTTCTAAAAAAATAAAATAAAATAAAACAGCAATAAAATGACTCCTAATGACATTCTGCTAAACTCATAGATCAGTGCCTTGCTCAGCCATCATCAGAGAAGCCTATGCCTGCAGCAGATGGCAATAAATATAGATATTCTCAGTCAGACATGCAAAGATTGAGACATCTTGAAACACTCAATTGGAGATAGCTTCTTGATTAGGAATGGGAGATCATGCCCACTTCCCCACCTCAGTGCTGAGACCTTAACTGGTTTGGACCTGTGATCGCTCAACACATGCTCACCACTGTCTCTGTGAGTTCGTATGTGTGTCAGTCCTGTTGTGAATGGAAGACACAATTTCCTTGTGTAAGAGTCCATGAATGGCAAAGAATGATACCCCTAGAAACAAAGAAAATAATACAAACTATCAAAGAAACTAAGAGCTGGTTCTTTGAGAAAATCAATGAGATAGATAAACCCTTAGTCAAAGGAACTAAAGGGCACAGAGACAGTACCCAAATTAACAAAGCCAAAAATGAAAATGGAGACATAACAACAGAAACTGAGGAAATTCAAAAACTCATGAGATCCTACTACAAAAGCCTATACTAAAAACAAACAAACAAACAAACAAAACAAAAAACAAAAAAAAACCTGGAAAATCTAGATGAAATGGATGATTTTCTAGACAGATTCCAGGTACCAAAGTTAAATAAGGACCAGATAAACTATCTAAACAGGGGGCTAGGGAAATGGCTCAGTGGTTAAGAGCACTGACTGCTCTTCCAGAGGTCCTGAGTTCAATTCCCTACAATCACATGGTGGCTCACAACCATATGAGATCCAATGCCCTCTTCTGGTGTGTCTGAAGATAGCTACAGCATACTCATATATATATAATAAACAAATAATTCTTTTAAAAAAATATCTAAACAGTCCTATAACCCCTAAGGAAATCAGTAAAAGTCCCCCAACCAAAATAAGCCCAGGGCCAAATGGTTTTGTGCAAGTCTATCAGACCTTCAAAGAAGACCTAATACCAATACTCCTCAAACTATTCCACAAAATAGAAACAGAACAAACAAAACCCAATTCATTCTATGAAGCCACAATTACTCTGATACCTAAACCACACAAAGACTCAACAAAGAATGAGAACTTCAGAACAATTTCCCTTATGAATATCAATGTAAAAATACTCAATAAAATTCTTGAAAACTGAATTCAAGAATATATCAAAACAATCGTTCGCCACAGTCAAGTAGACTTTATCCCAAGGATGAACTATATATGAAGAATATATGAAGGATGATTTTCATATATTGAACAGTTCAATATATGAAAATCCACCAGTGAAATCCACTATATAAACTCAAAGAAAAAAAAACACATGATCATCTCATTAGAAACTGAAAAAGTCCTCAACAAAATGTAACACCCCTTCATGTTAAAAGTATTGGATCAATGAGGAATTCAAAGCACATATCTAAACATAATAAAAGCAATATACAGAAAACCAACAGCCAACATCAAATTAAATGGAGAAAAACTTGAAGCAATCCCACTAAAATCAGGGACTAGACAAGGCTGCCCACTCTCTCCCTATCTATTCAATATAGTACTCGAAGTTCTAGCCAGAGCAATTAGGCCACAAAAGGAGATCAAAGGGATAGAAATCAGAAAGGAAGAAGTCAAGGTGTCCACTCTTTGTAGATGATATGATAGTATACATAAGCAACCCCAAAAAATTCTACCAGAGACCTCCTACAACTAACAAAAACTTTAGCAAAGTGGCTTGATATAAAATTAACTCAAACAAATCAGTAGCCTTTCTTTACAAAGGATAAATGGGCTGAGAAAGAAATTAAGAAAACAACACCCTTCATAATAGTCACAAATAATATAGAGTATCTTGGTGTAACTCTAACCAAGCAAGTGAATGATAAGAACTTCAAGTCTCTGAAGAAAGAAATCAAAGAAGATCTCAGAAGATGGAAAGATCTCCTATGCTCTTGAATCAATAGGATTAACACAGTAAAAATGGCCATCTCACAAAAACCAGTCTACCGATTCAATGCAATCTTCATCAAAATTCCAACTCAATTCTTTACAGAGATGGAAAGACCAATACTCAATTTCATATGGAATAACGAAAAAAAAAAAAAAACAGGAAAGCTAAAACAATTCTCAATAATAAAAGAACTTCTGGAGAATCATCATCCCTGACAGCAAAGAAGTCAAAACCATACAGTGGGGAAAAAAGAAAGCATTTTCAACAAATAGTGCTGTGTTTCAGGAAATATTGAAAAAAGAACCCACCAACTCTCTGGGGGGCTGGACCATGCCCCTGCACTCCTGCTGCCACTATCAACTCTCTACAGTTAGTCCCCCCACCCCTGCTGCACCTGATCACTTTGTTCCCAGCTCTCGTTCGCTTGTCCCTGGTGCTCCTAGTTCTTCCTTGGCCATAAACCCATGTAGTTGGCGATCCCACATTTCAGTAACTAAATGAAACCACCAACCTCACAGTTGCATATCACAATACCCAGTAACCTGGTAAAATCCAGACTCTTAAAGCTAAATTAACCAATCAGATTTATGTATCAATAATATCACAATTTACAAGATGCCAATACAGTAATTTCAGAGTCAATTGATAATGATAAATGCTTTATCCCAATTAATCTAATCTTACAATACCACAACTACTTGTGGCTGATAATCGCCACTCAGGTTCACATCTGCAGCCATCTTCCTTTTCCCCCTACCCTGATATGCTCTCTCATGCTCGCTCTCGCTCTCTCTCTCTCTCTCTCTCTCTCTCTCTCTGTCTCTCTCTCTCTCTCTAACTCTTAGCTCCACCTCCCTTTTCCCTGTCCAATCACAGACCTCCTCTGCACTAATGTAATTGGACAGGGAAAATCCTGCAACAGTGATGGTCTAACTGATGGCCTGCATATAGAAGAATGCAAATTGATCCTTTTTTTTTTTTTTATCTCCTTGTACCAAGCTCAAGTCCAAGTGGATCAAGGACCTCCACATAAAACCAGATACACTGAATCTAATAGAAGAGAAAGTGGGAAAGAGCATCAAACACATTGGCACAGGGGTAATTATCCTGAACAAAACACCAATGGCTCAGCTCTAAGATCAACAAAAAAATAAATGGGACCTCAAGAAACTGAAAAACTTCTGTAAGGCAAAGGACACTGTCAAGAAGACAAAATGGGAACCTACAGATTGGGAAAAGATCTTTACCAACCCT
Organism: Montemys delectorum; assembly: GCA_019843815.1. Taxonomy (NCBI): domain Eukaryota; kingdom Metazoa; phylum Chordata; class Mammalia; order Rodentia; family Muridae; genus Montemys; species Montemys delectorum. The sequence goes on along the minus strand of JADRCD010175101.1, from coordinate 24,059 downwards.
ACATCTGATAGAGGGCTACTATCCAAAATATACAAAGAACTCAAGAAGTTGGACTCCAGAAAACCAAATAAGACAATTTTTAAAAAGGGCTACAGAGCTAAAGAGAGAATTCTCATCTGAGGAATTTCAAATGGCCGTGAAACACCTTAAGAAATGTTTAATATCCTTAGTCATCAGGGAAATGCAAATCAAAACGACCCTGAGATTCTATGTTATACCAATCAGAATGGTAACAGCATATGCTGATGAGGATGCGGAGGAAAAAAAACACTCCTCAATTGCTGGTGGGATTGCAAGCTGGTATAACCACTTTGAAATCATTCTAACAGTTCCTCAGAAAATTGGAAATAAGTTCTACTTGAGAACCCAGCTATACCACCACTGGACATATACCCAGAAGATGCTCCACTATGTTCATAGCAGCCTTATTTATAATAGCCAGAAGCTGGAAACAACCCAGATGTCCCTCAATGGAAGAATGGATACAGAAAATGTGGTACGCCGGGCGGTGGTGGCGCACACCTTTAATCCTAGTACTTGGGAGGCAGAAGCAGGCAGATTTCTGAGTTCAAGGCCAGCCTGGTCTACAGAGTGAGTTCCAGGACAGCCAGGACTAACAGAGAAACCAAAAGAAAAAGAAAAAAAAGAAAATGTGGTACATTTACACAATGTAATACTCAGTTATTAAAAATGACAACTTCATGAACTCTGTGGACAAATGGATGGAACTAGAAAGTATCCCGTGTGAGGTAACCCAGACCCAAAAGGACACACATGGTATGCACTCACTGATAAGTGGATATTAGCCCAGAAGCTCACAACAGCCGATACACCTCACAGACCATATGAAACTTCCAAGAAGGAAGGTCAAAGTCTGGATGCCTCAATTCCACTTAGAAGGGGGAATAAAATAATCACTGGAGGTAGAGGGAGGGAGGGATCTGGGTGGGAGAGGGGAGGGGGTAAGTGGGGACAGAATCATGTATGGAAGAGACAGGAGAGAAGTCCACAGGGCCAGGAGAATGAATAGAAATAAGTAGCAGTGGAAGGTGAGGGATTGGGGGCGGGGGGTTGGGGGGGATAACCACTAGAAAGTCCCAGACACCCAGGATGCGAGAGGACTCCAGAACCCAATGATGATAACATTAGCCAAAATACCCAACAGCAAAGAGGTAGAACCTGAAAAGACCACCTCCAGTAGATAGGCACTGTCTGCAGTTGAGGGATGGGGCCACCTGCCCATCTCAAAATCTTTAACCCAGAATTGTTCCTATCTAAAGGAAATGCAGGGATAAAAATGGAGCACAGACTGAACGAAAGGCCATCTACCCCACCTGCAGATCCATCCCACGGGCAGACAACAAACCCTGACACTATTTTTGATGCCAAGAAGTGCTTGCAGATAGGAGGCTGGTATAGGTGTCCTCTGAGAGGCTCTGCCAGCACCTAAGACAGATGCAGATACTCACAGCCAATCATCTGATCGAGCCCAGGACTCCAATGGAAGAGTTAGGGGAAGGACTGAAAGAGCTGAAAAGGATTATAACCCCATAGGAAGAACAACAGTATCAACTAACTCAGAGTTCCCAGTAACTAAACCATCAACCAAAGAGTAAACATGGATAGGTCCATGGTTCCTGCTACATACGTAGCAGAGGATTGCCTTATCTGGCATCAATGGCACTTGGTCCTGTGGATTCTTGTTGCCCCAGCAAAGGGGGAGGCTCTAGGGGTGTGACAGGAGTGGGTTGGGGAGTAACCTCATAGAGGCAAAGGGGAGGGGAAATGGGGTGGAGGGGTTTCAGAGTAGAGACTGGGAAGGGGGACAATATTTGAAATATAAGTAAATAAAAAAAATAAAAAGAATCAGTTTGATGATTATGCTAACTTGAAACAAACAATAACCCTGAAATCTCTAAATTGTATGGAAATTGGAAATGTTTTTTTATAAAGAACAGTCAAACAGCACAAAGCAAAGTGACTGTGCTGGCTTGCTTGTCTCCCTAACAGTGAGTGCCATTTTGGCACTACTCCCTTCATTTTAAAGATGCTTTAGCAGGCATCATTACGGCTTGGTTGGTATTTTCAGCCTAAGTTCCTTTTGCTATGCTAATTTTATTTGCCAGCTATCTGTATCTTTATTAAAATACTCATGTTAAAATAATAAAAGACATGGCTAAAAAAAATTAAACAAAATTAAAAGCTCACATGAGTATACAACCACAGCTTAAAGATGAAGACATTCGATTGAAACATTTGCCATGTCCATGAGATGCCAGGGATAGACTCCTAATGTACACTTCCTCAACACCCAGCTACCATGTTCCAAAGCCTAGACTGCTCCCATGGGATCTGGTAATGCATGCTAGGAGGTGTCCAAGGATATCAGACTAGACCTGAGAGGCGGTCTGCTCAGGAAGATAAAAGCCTCTATCGGCTTGCCCGAAAACAAAATCCAGGACAGAATATAGGAACAGGGTCTGTGAGTCAGCAGAGAAGACATGGGTATGGCCATTGGCTGTACAAAAGAGAGAAACGCAGCACCAGAATTAGTTGCAGGATGCCAAGAGACAGCTAGGGAGGGAGGGCAAGTCTGTTGTTTCTTGCAATATTTTTCTGTCCATCTCCTCTTCCTTGATGACTTCAGTGCCTTGAAGATTCAGTTATTTACAGTTGTTCTGGAGCTTTGAGATGTTGGGTTTGTTTTTGTTGTTGTTGATGTCTTCTTTCTCTCTTTCTCTCCTTCCTTCTTTCTTTTTTTTTTTCCTTTCTATCTTTATTTCTTTCTTTCAACATTTCTATAGTTGCTGCTCCAGTAACTAATGTGCCATAATTCTATTCCAAACATTTTCATCTGGGACTTGTTTCCTTGTCCAGTCCAATTCTATTTACAAGTTAGGATTTTTGAAATTTGTATGTGCACACACATGTAATTGTGCAAATGTGAAGATGAGATATCATTTTGAGGAGACAATTCTCACCTTCTTTGAGATTTGAGGATCAAACTTGGACCTTCAGGTTCACTTTTACCCAGCATCCCCTTGCCAGTCAAGGTTTTTTGGTTTGGTTGTTATTGTTGTTGTTATGATGCTCAACCTCTTGTCTGTTGTAAGATATTTTGTCACACTGTGAACCCCAAGATTGTGTTTTTCACTGGAAAAAAAACTGTTTCTAGTTGTGGTGTAGCTTAGCCCTTAGCACACACCTTTACTGTCTCTGGCTGGAATATAGACTCATCCTTAGTAAACACCTTTAAATCCCAAAGAATGATGGTAAAGTTTGTTTGTAGAAAGAAACACCTATGTTGGAAAGTGACAGCTAACTGGGAGGCAAGTAAAGTGATGAATCAGAGAAAGATTTGACAGAGTAGGATATGCCCAACTCTCACAATAAGAAGAAAGGGAAGCTACATAAGACAGCAATGCAGGGGGCGGGGGGAGGGGAAGAAGAGGCAGAGGGAGAGGGAGGAGGTATTTACCAAGAGAATTTTACAAAGACAGGTTGAAGAGATACCAGTGAATACAGAACAAACCACAGAAAGAGAAGGAGCCAGAAGATTAGAACACATTGCCAAAGTTAGTATGAGGACAAGCAGAGCTATTTGGTCAGAGGCCAAGAAAGAAGCCAGACTGAATCAGTCAGCTTGGAGAGGAGTTTGAGCCAGAACAGCTGTGTTGAACGAACCAGGTGGAGTTCAGAAAGAACTATGAAGGGGTGAGCTTATTCAGCAGTAAGTCTCAGAGGCAGAAAACATTCTAGGGCTAGATTAGATTGTAGGGAGCTTCAAGGACTAGGCCTAGATTAGCAGACTGAGGGAACTAAGCCTCCAAAATAATACTTACTTCAGGCAAATAAGATACATTTACACTTTTCCCTTCCTATCTGTCTCTGTCTCTCTCTGATAGGGTCTCACTACCAAACCTGGGTTGGTCTTAAACCCAAGATCCTCCTGCCTCACTGCCCCAGCCTCTGAAATTCTTGAAACACAGATATGTGCCACCACGTATTCTGTGACACTTCCTGGCCAGACATTAACGAAGTCTACTCACCCCAAATAGGGAACTGATAACAGAGCAAAGCAAGGATACCAAAGTCCAACCTAGTGGACCCAAGTAGTTTTAGTGGGTTACTTATAGGGGCAGAAACAATTCAGAACCGCTGCGTCATCAAACCCTACCCCAGTGTGGAGAAGAGCTCACAGAAACTGTAAACCTGAGGCAAACACACTGCATACCCTACAGGTAGCTGGTCTTGTCTGAGAGTGCCTTCCAGCAGTCCTCACTGTTTCTATAAGGTCAGCGTGGGCTTAATGCAGCTGGTCTCGGTCTCAGAAAAGTCTTGAAGCTATTGAGTTGTTTACTTCCTCCATTTAGCAGCTCCCCTCCAGGATGGAAACCTTTATTACAGAGGAAATCGCTACACATCACATGGTTAATCTTCCATCTTTTGCTTTGTCTCTCCTCCTTTTCTCTTGAGATGGGGGTCTCCTGCAGCTCAGGCTGGCCTCAGACTTGCTAAGTAGGCAAAGATGACCATGATCATCTGATGCCCTTGCCTCTACCTTCCATGCACTAGAATTATAGGTGTGTGCCACTGTGTGCCAGGAGTTTACACGGTGCCAGGTGTTGTGCATGCCAAGCAAACATCCTACCAACTCAACTGCATCCCCAGACCTACTCAATATCTTGAATATAAATATACTATAACCGCCTTAATATAGTATGGCTTCACAGTACTATAAGTTCTGGGCCAATATGGGCTGTGAAATTTTGTCTTTTCAGAGCATCTTCCCAAGTCTTTGCTAGTTGTCATGTGGCCTTGGTCAACTCTAATTCATAGTCCTCTTGAACTTAGCTTTGGATCCTTTCCAGTCTTATTTTTTAAATTGGCTGTAGTGTTCCAATTATTCCCCATTACTGAGGCATGTCTCCAAGCCTGTGAGGTACAAGGTTTTGTCTGCTGGCTAGGACCGGGCACTTTTCCCAACTGAGAGCCTGGCAGTTTTCACTGTTCCTCCCACAAATCTCTCCTTGGTACAGTGGTCTTCCCATGTGGGAGCCTCCTCCCATGTATGCACTAGGCAGTGTTCAGCTGGACAAATGCTCAAGTGGCCCCTGAACTCTCCAGCTCTCCATGTAGCTCTCTGGTGTTCTGTTCCACTGACTCTAGCTGTCTCTTCTCTCCACTGTATTTCCTCAATCTAGGCAGTCCATGTTCCTTGCTACACACTCTATGGCTGTAGCAGGAAAGACTCTCTGCCTTTACTCCATGAAAGTTCAGCACTTTGAGGCTCAACATTTTCCATCTTTTGTGTTCATGATGCTTAAGACCAAACTCAGGGTCTTGCACTCCAGCCCCTATCTTTTTCTTATACTCAGTGTCTTAAAGCCATTGCCTTATGAATTTTAACTGGTTCCTTGCTTGTCTCAGGCAGGAGGGTAAATTCCTTCTGTGTTATTCCGACTTGACTAGAAACGGCAGTCCCCAGCCTCTACCAACTGCAAACAGTGGTAGTAAAAATAGATTTGCTAAACTGTGGCAACGTAGCTGCCACCAAGTCTGATGACCAGTGCTCAATCCCCAAAGCTCACGCAGTGGAGAGAATCAACACCGAACAACCCAAAGTTGTCCTCTGACCTCCAGAAGCACCATATACACACCCCCACACAAGTAAATATAAAAACAACAGAAATAATTGCTAATGTGTCCTTCAGACAAGCAGTTTCTAGTTGCCAGGTCTTTCCCATGACTCGGGTCCTCATAACCAGACAGACCATCTTACCTTCAGCTCTGCTTGAGAGCTGATATAGAAAAAGGAAGGCCGAGGTGACACTGCTTGGCATCTCAGACAGGCCTGCCCGTCCTGCCCAAGGACATTTTGGTGAAAATCTTGCTGCAGCGGAGGGAAGCTGCCTGACTGACACTCCTTGGCTGTTTACTTTGTGAGTTAAAGCCTCCACTTACAGGCTGGCTCTTCACGATGTCTCTGTGCAGCACGCATGTTTTCCAGGGTCTTATCTAGGTATGAGGCATAAGAAAAAGAGTGAGAAGAACTCAAGGTAGGCAGACAAGTCCATTTCTCAGGCCTTTGGATTCCAAGTTCAGGGCTCCTGACTCTAACAGGGTTCCAGGACAGTCCAGGGGAATAGGAAGTGTGTGCCCTCAGTCTGTGCCTGTGCTTCTTGATCGACCATTTGCTTACTTTCTGAGAAAATCACAGCTTCCTGATAAGCATTTCCTTCTCCATCTTTTTTTTTTTTCCTTAAACAAAGTGTTTCTACATAGCCTAGGCCTATTACAGCCTTGTACTCAAACCTCTTGCCTCAGCCTCCCAAATACTAATATTAGGGACATTTGTCACCACACCAGGCTTTTGATAATTCCTCAGGATTTTGAGTCTGTGTCCTTCAGCTGAAGCTGAAAATGACCACAATAGCTGAGGCACCAAAGGTCATAATGCCTCACCTGGGAGATGACATGTGTGGCCTGTTTGCTGCCCCCAGGCCAGCCTGAGGTGCTGCTGTATGAGAGATAAGTGGTTCCCACACATCAAAGATGAACTTCTACAGGGGGAAGGCAGCAGGGATCAGATGATTCCAGATGCTTTCAGGCTCCAATGCTGTCACTGCCACAGCAGGAAAGAGATTCGGGGTGAGGGAGGAGAGGACAGTAGAAGGAAAAGGCCAGGAAGGCAAATGGTTTGGTATCCAATGCATGTTCATTTATTTTACACTTAGAAAAGAAATTGCCCTCCCCTCTGTCCCACCCCACCCCCACACAAAGTGTCTCTTTTTTACAAACATTTAAAAATTAAACCAAATGAAGATAGACAAGTTAATTTCAGTACAATTATTTTTTTTCAGTGTAGCTGTCATAATTAGAGTTTAAATTTCCTATAAGTGACCAATGTCCAAGTAACTTATAGGGATATCCTGATCAACCAAAAGAAACTCCATATTCCAAGTTAGCAAATTCTAGTACAAAAATAGTCCATGTGTCAGAAGAGCTTAGCTTTCACACAGGCTTCGGGTCCATCTGCTGACTGCATAATCCCTAAGGCTCCCAGGCTCTTGCTCTCACAAATGGCTCATTCGTTATAGCTGAAGCAGCACAGCACCTGCAGTGGCAGGAGCCAGTGTCTACCTTGGGGCCAAGCTGGAGACAGGCTCAAGACATCCCTGCTGGCCCCAGGACAGCAAGGCAGAGCCCCAGTCCCAGCCCCCCAAGTCCACAGTTGGGCCTATATGGAGGGACAAGCTGCCCCCTTTTGGAGTCATGGAGGCCTGGGATATAGACCATATCCACCCAGGGAACTGGGCTAGTGCTGGTGCAGGACAACACATCTTCTGCCAAGGTCTCTCTTCCTACCGCCCTGACAGGTGGGACTGGCCCCGGGCACCTGCCAGTGGCAACAGTGTGGCCCTGCTCTTGCAGCAGCTGGGGCAAGCCAGCACAGGCTACTTGTCTCTCAGGATGTCCAGTTGTTCCTGGCATTCAGTAAAAAGGCGCTGGAATCGAAGATTCTGCCCAATGACTGGCAGCAGTTCCTTCAGCAGCTCCCTCTTCCGCAGACCCTGTGGAAGAGGTAACACAAGAGTAACAGTTGAGGAATATATCCAAGGAGGTCCAGACTCTGGGCCTTTTCTGGCTTGGGAGAGACTCTACAACTTAAGTACAGAGCTAAAAGGCAGAACTAGATGAATGCACATGAAGAAAGGGTGGCTAGAAGAGACAATGTAGTGCAGGGAAGGCAGAAAAACCAGGCTCTGTCTAGACCTACATTTGCTAAGAGAGTCACCATAAAACTTCCTGGGTAGGATTCTTAGAGATTTAACTTTGTAGGGTGGGATAGGTAGCAGACCAAAATTTTCCTATTCCAGCTAGGTTAATCCTGCAGGGCAATCCTGGGTTAGTAAGACATGTAGGGGCAATAGTGCCTTCTGTGTTCTGCCTGTATTTCTTCCCCTGCTCCTGCTGGCAATCTACTGCATAGGTCATAGAATAAGTCTACAAGAGCATCAAATGAAAACCAGTCAAGCAGAAGGCATGTACCCAGTGAGGGCAGAGAAGGTCCAGAACTTAGGCAGAGAATGGGAACCACCAGAGGCCAGGTCAGATCAGGGAGGCAACTCGGATGCAGGAATTACCCTAGCTGATAGGGCAAAGGGAGGAAAAGCTGCATGAGTAATGTCTGGGGTGGCTGAAGGACACACCACAGAGTATTTGGGGACCTAGGTTCAATCCCCACCATACCAAAAAAACAAACAAAAAAAAAAAATCCCATAACATACCCTAAATTTTATTTTTGAAACAGAGTCTCATGCAACCAAGCCAGCCTTAAACTCCCTATGTTGCCAAGGATGACTTTAAACATCTTGCCCTCTGGCCTGTCACCCATGCACTAGGATTTACCATGACACCACAGCTACAGCCTCAACCCTATAATATAGATTTCTTTAAATATACCCAAGGTTCTATTTAAAATATGAGTGAAGACTCCTAGAATGGAACCAGGCTCGATTGAAGAACATTTGCCTTGAATGTACAAGACTCCAGGCTCCATACCCAGCAGTCTGCAAAGACAACAACAACACATCACCAGGGACATAGAAAGACGGCATGAAGACCTGACAAGGCACTGGGCAACAGCTTGTTGTTAACATGTTTTATTCTGAAACGCTTACAAAACAAAGTCCCAGGTTTGTAAAAATATCCTCTAAGGAACACCCAAAGATCAGGACGTCCAATCTCATACAAACTTAGACAACAAAAAAATGAAGAACACCAACTCTATTTTGCAAATAACTCAGGCTAGCCTTAAACAAAACAAGACCAGTGTAGAAATGAAATAGATTCTGGACTACTAGATGTCACCATGAAGCCACATGCCCAACAAACCCTTTATAAATTATTAGCAATGTTTTCTAATGGAACTATAACCAAGTTGGGCTTAATCCAGAAAAAGGGAGTTAATCAAAAAAATAACTTATTATTTAGTTTAAAGTTAATAACTGTAGTTATTAACTTTAGTTAATAACTTTAGTTTAAAGTTTAGTTTAAGTTAATAACTGTAACTTATTATATTAAAAGATTTTAAAACTGTACTGAAGTGCTTAACAAAAACAGTGAGACAGGTGAGAAAGGTAGAACTGGAAAATAGAAAATGCTTATATAAAAGGTGATTTTTTTTTTTTTTAAATCCATGCTGAAAACAAAAGCAAAACACTGGAGAGAAGCTAAATAAAAATAGCAGCTATAGTTGGGTATGGTGATGTGGACTCAGCATTTGGCACATGGGGCAGGAGGACTGCATGTTTTGGACCCAGAAGTGCACAGAGAGATCATTTCGTAAGATCCTGTCTCAAAACAAAAACATATCAACCAGGGGGGGAAAAAAAGACAAAAAATAAAATTAAGTGGCACCATAGACCAAATAGACCTAAAAGTCATCTACAGGACATTCAACCTACACCAAAGAATATTCATTCTTCTCAGCAGTCCACAGAACTTTTTCTACAACAGATCACAGTGCATGGGAATACAAAACAAGTCTCAACAAATATACGAAATTGCAAAATATTCCTTGTATTCTGATCAAAACTGAGTAAGATGAAAAATTAATATAAGGAGAAATTACAGAAAATACAGAATAACAAAGATTAAACCACATATTTGAATGATGGCTGAACCAATTCAAGAAACAAACTTTTTAAATCCAAGAATGAATGAAAATGAACATAAAACTTACCAAAATTTATGAGATACAATGAAGGTAGTCCCAAGAGGGGAATTTATATCACTAAGTGCTCGTATTGAAAACCAAATAAAACATAGTAAGATAAGAACAAACCAAACCCCAAGTCAGCAGAAGGAAAGAAAGAACTAAGATCAAGGATGCAATTAGAAAGTCAGTCATATCCCCAGACAGAGAGGCTTATCACTGTAGCAGTGGAACTTAAACAGATCCTGTAATCAAAGTCACACTTTGATAATCGAAACTGTAAAGGAGATAAAGTGGGAAAGAAAAAAGGGGGCTAGTCAATAAGTGCTACTAAAAAAACAATCTACAAATATTGAAGGAAAAATAAAAACAAGAAAATCAGTGTTTCAGGACTACCTGTCACCCAATGTGACAGACCTTAAAACAAAGGCCCCTTGAAAATGAGGCTCTCACCAGGTAAGCCTGACTCTCAACAAGAACTCAGATGTAGTAGGGTCCTTTGGAGATCCCTCCAGGAACTACAAGTACCAGAGAACCCTTGGCCCGTAGGGACTCTATTTTGAGGATGGACCGACCATACCTGCCTTTGTCTTCAGGAACTCAGAATGTGGGGTACTTGGGGTCCCTAAGATATCTCTCAGTTACTATCTGCATCAGTGCCAACCTCCATGTACTAACATACTGAACTGACCTCTTCCTGCTCAAGGTTTAGTTTCTACAGGGGTCTAGAGGCCTCAAGGGTGTTTCCCGGGTTGGATATGGATGCCAAGGATGGAATGTGGGTAGATATAATTTTTAATGGTAATGTATTCATTCCATGTGTTAAATGCATTAAGCTCATCAAAAAAAAATTTTTTGAGAGACTTCAAATTAATAACTTAATAATGTTCCTCAGAGATTTGAAAAAGAAAGGACAAACCAAGCCAAAAACAGTGAACAGAAAGAAACACTCACAACCAGGGCTGAAATATAAATAAAGAAATAAATACATACATACATACATACATACATACATACATACATGAATACATTAATAAATACATGAATAAATAAACACATGAATAAATAAATACATGATACAATCCAAATTATCAGTGAAAGGAAGAGCTGGTTCTTTCAAAGGATTAATGAGATTGGCAAACCATCTACAACTGTGACTGGACAGAGGTTCCTCTGTCTTCTCTCAGCTGGAGGCATCTTTGGTTTATCTTGAAATTGATCCCCCACTTTTTCTATCCCCAACATGAAAAGTCCCATGGGAAAGCACCCAACTCTGTTCTAGAAACTCATGGTCAAAATGCCCCAGCTACAGCTAGCTGCTTGCTTTTGGCTTCTGTTACACTGCTTGCTGCTTAATTTTCCTCTGCAACTGCCAACCAGGATGTAGTTTTTCTATGTTGTTTGCTTTAAAAGTTCCTGTAAAATGCACTGAGGCTACTCTATGGCCAGCCTAACACAGACTCTCAGTACGGACTTTAGTTGTGTTGAGTGGACTTTAGGTCTCTATTTTAACATTTGGAGGTCCTACCAAAATCCTTTCTTGACCTTTACCAGTTTGACCAATCCCAAGGTCTCAGTGCAGGCCACAGCTGTTGGAGGGTACATAACCTGAGATGTTCCAGGGCTTCAGGAGAGAACTCATTACTTGCAAGGGGCCAGGCCTTTCCAACACCCTGTATAAATTCCCTTGAGTGAAAGTCACCTGGTTTGTCACCTCCAGAGATAAGTCTAAGATGCCTTCTGTTTGGACAGATAGGAGAGGTCAGATTAGCAGCTGCTAGTCAGTATGTAAGATCTGTGTGAGATGTCACCAGAGTCCCCAGAACTGTTAAGGTATTTGAATGCACGGTGGCTACCCTTAATTGGTCTTCATGTTGTTATTGTTTGTTCCTGTCCTGTCTGTCTCTGTCTCTTCTGGTCAGTCTCTTACCTGTCACTATGAATTGAGATCCAGAAGTAAAACTGTAGGCAATTCTGCTTCATAGCTCACTTCTTTAACTGTTTCCTCCACTATTTTTAGGAGATGTGCAAAAACAGAAAGGTGGACTCCTTTGGACCCTTTGTGAATTAGAGTGGCCCTCTTTTGACATTGAATGGCCATCTGCCAAGAACATGACATCAAAAGGCCCAAGCAGAATAGCTGATGATCACAGGAAATCCAACACCCTGATCTATTTCCCTACATGGATGTTTGGCTAAGTCTCTTACAACAGCCTCCTCTATGACTTGGTGCCTGTTTGTTCCCTTAAAGCTAGTATCAAGGTTCTGGTACCAAAACCCTAAGGGGAAAAAGCACCAAAATTTCTATCCAGTGACCCAGAGGAAGAAGAACTACCCATCTTTTGTCCCTGAGCCTATTCCAGGCCTGGGCCCCAGACACCTTTTATTCTTCACCCTCTACAAAAGTTCCCCCTAAGTTTGTGTCTCGCTTGCATACCCACAGTGGCTCCCATTATGTCTCTACCAGAATCCAGCAGGTGTCTCGATTACCACCCCTAATTCTCTGGAATTCCCTGGCTCAACCCAGACCCTGACAGCTCCTGCTATTCTTTCCCGCTGGCAAACACCTAGATTCCTTTTAAAAGGAGCTGAGCAAGAAGCTCCACCCCATTTATGGGGTATATTCCCTTCATCAGTGACTTATACAACCGAAAGTCTTTCCCCTTCTTCTGAGAAACCACAAGCACTCAACTCTCTCCTAAAGACTGTTTTCCTATGCACACCAGCCCACTGGGGATAATTGTTAAGTTGCTGGCCACCTTCTTCACATCAGAAGGGACCATATAAGGTTGGAGGTTAAGAAAGCAGTTCTGCAACAATATGAACTAACTAGTATCCTCAGAGCTCCAAGGGACTAAACCACCAACCAAAGAGTACACATGGGGGGACTCATGGCTCCAGCAGCATGTGTATAGCAGAAGATGGGGATTGCCAGGGCCAGGAAGTGGGAGAGGGTGGGTGGTGAGTAGGGGGAGGGGGGAGGGAACAGGGGATTGTTTTAGTTTTTGGTTTTTTTGTTTTGCTTTTTTTTTAATTTTTTTTCTTATTTTATTTTATTTTTACTTTTTCCTTTTGGGGGGAACCTGGGAAAGGAGATATTGTAATAAAGAAAACATCTAATAAAAAAAAGAAAAAAGAAAGCAGTTCTGGGTCCAGACGGGATCTCTGGCTGATAAAACGTTTATCACATTGAGAATGTGTTTCAGTCCAACCAACCCTACTGGGATCCTAACACCAAACAAGGTATAGATAGGATACGAGTCACAAGCTCTGAGCAGCAGCAAGGAAGCCCACAAACCTGTTAAGGTAAATGAGATCATATAGGGGACCTCAAAGCAACTTATTGCATTCCTAGAGTACCTCCTAGAGGCTTACTGTACCTATATACCCATGGGTTCAGATGCACTGGAGAACAGGTGGGCACTCAACATCTATCACCTAGTCAGCTGGAACATTAGAAAGAAACTACAAAAGTTAGAGGGATTTGCAAGAGTAAGTAGGTCCCAGGTTCTGGAGGCAACTCAAAAGTTGTTAACAACAAAGAACCTGTCAAGAGCCAGAGGAACAAGCCTAGTGGTGGCCCTGTGAAAAAAACCCATATATTAACTAGTTCAGTGCAGGAGACAAGTAGGCTACCATTGAGCCTACTGCAAGGGAAAAGGACACAAGAAAAATGCGTGTTCTAATAGGAAGAAAAACAGTGATGCAGCCCAGGCTCTTATGCTTTAACCCCTTTGGAGACTAGGTTAACACTTTTTTGGGGGTGGGGGAAAGCAATTGACTTCTTAGTACTGGGGCAACATACTCAGTTCTTACATGATTGTCCCTACCCTGGCAGGAAGAGACGTTTCACATAAACTAAAAGTTACTACCACCTTCTCTGATGATAAGACACAGTTAGACTTAGACACCCAGCAAAATGTTGATGCCTTACTCTGTCAGAAGAATATATCCTAGCTCAAAGTCCTGTCCTCAAAAAAAATGTACAGTTGTTGGAGTACCTTTTTTTTTTTGGACACAAAAATTCCTGGGGGTATAGGCAGAAACTACCCTCTAACCCCAGGACTAGCCCTACACCAAACTCCTATAATTGTTCAATTAACCAGTTCTGCTACCCTAGTCCAGATTAAATAATACCACCTGTCTTAGTTAGAGTTTTACTGCTGTGAACAAGCACCATGACCAAGGCAACTCTTATAAGGACAACATTTAATTGGGGCATGCTTACAGGTTCAGAGGTTCAGTTGATTATCATCAAGGCAGGAGCACAGCAGTGTCCAAGTAGGCATGGTGCAGGCCGAGCTCAGAGTTAACCATCTTCATCTGAAGGCTGCTAGTGGAAGACTGACTTCCAGGCAGCTAGGGCGAGGGTCTTATAGCTCACAGTACCACTCCCTGGGCCGAACATATAAAAACCACCATACCACCTATGGACTGGAAAGATGGCTCAGCACTTAAAAGTACTGACCTCCCTTCCAGGGTTCCTGAGTTCAATTCCCAGCAATCACATGGTGGCTTACAACCATCTGTAATGGGATCTGATGCCCTCTTCTGGTGTGTCTAAAGACAGCTACAGAGTACTCATATACAATTAATTAATTAATTAATTAATTAATTAATTTAGGCAAGCCACCCAATGACCCTGGAAGCAAAGGGGAGAATTGCAATCTATATTGACTGGCTTAGAGAGATAGACATCCTGGTGCCCTACTAGTCACCCTATACTAGTCAACCTGCCTGTGAAGAAACCTGGGACCTCTAATTATAGACCTGTCCAAGATCTGAGTGAAGTAAATAAGAGGATCAAGACCATCATCCCATAGTCCCAAACTCAGATACGTTCATGAGTCTGATTCCACCAGAGAAATAGATGTATATGCCTTGGATCTGAAAGATGCATTCTTCAACCTCCCACTGGCAGAAGTGAGTCAACTCACCTTTGTGCTGGAATGGAAAGTAGGCATGATACAGTAGGCAACTTACCTGGACCATGTTGCCAAGGATTTAAAAACTCTGCAAGCCTGTTTGATAAGGCACTAAGTGCCAACCTCCTGCCCTTCTGTCTGGTTTCCCAGGATTATATTCTTACAATGTGATCTATGAATTTTTACAATACACAACCTCCTCCTAGCCTTTCTGAAACTTAAAGAGATTGTCTAAGGACCACTGAGGGACTGCTGCAAGAGTTATAGACCTTGGGTTACAAAGTCTAAAAAGGCCCTACTTTGTACATCAGAAACTACCTATCTCAGCTACCAGGGAGGCAAAAGGAGCTAGTCTCAAAGAAGGACTGCTGCCTGGGATCCCCAAAGGCCAAGAAACAGGCTCGAGAATTCTAGGTGCAGTTGGGTGTTGCTGCCTCTGGATACCAGGGCTTGCTTTATTTCCCCTGCAACTGCCAACCAGGATATAGTTTCTGTGTCTTTGCCTTTAAAAGAACTTGTAAAATGCATTAAGGCTGCCCTGTGAGAAGTCTTTCTCTCCAGGCAGTCACCAGGCCACTGGCTGACCAGTTTAGATACCTCTCAGGCCCAACGCTGGGGTTTTGAATTGGCCCACTCCAACATCTACCCCATTGATGGACTGCTGGAGTACATGAAGGCGCTGATCCTACAGATCCAAAAATAGAGGGCCTCCATGACTGACACAGGGCAACAACAGGATATCTGAGAGTCCCAGATGAGGTTCCACTATTCATTAGTAGCAGAAGCCTGGCTGGTCTTGTGTGTCAACTTGACACAGGCTGGAGTTGTCACAGAGAAGGGAGCTTCAGTTGGGGAAGTGCCTCCATGAGATCCAGCCATGGGGCATTTTCTCAATTAGTGACCAAGGGGGTAGGGCCCCTTGTGGGTGGTGCCAACCCTGGGCTGGAAGTCTTGGGTTCTATAAGAGAGCAGGCTGAGCAAGACAGGGGAAGCAAGCCAGCAAAGAACATCTCTCCATGGCCTCTGCATCAGCTCCTACTTCCTGGCCTGCTTGAATTCCAGTCCTGACTTCCTTTGGTGATAAACAGTCATGTGGAAGTAAGCTGAATAAACCCTTTCCTCCCCAACTTGCTTCTTAGTCATGATGTTTGTGCAGGAACAAAAACCCTGACTAAGACAGGCCTCATATCTGACCAACAAGTCATTGTAATGAACAATTACAAGCAAAGAGGTGTGGACAAAAAGGTATAGTGTGGGACACGATGTGATGTGTCCACAATGAATTTTTTTTTCTCTGTTGTGGGGAAGGTTGCAAGGGTGGGGAAATATGAGTGGGATTGGGATACATGATGTGAAACTCAAAAAGAACCAATAAAAAATTAAAAAAAAAAAAGATGATCATCCCAATAAACATCAATATAAAAATTGTCAATGAAATACTTGCAAAATTAATTTAAGCTCATACCAAGAACAACAGTCATCATAACCAAGATTGTGGCATTACTACAGATAGCGTGTTCAACAATCATAAACCAACAGGCATTACCCATCACCTAGACTAAAAGCAAAAATCATTTCAATAGACATAGTCTGACATAGATTTTGTCAGTTTTTTTTCAAAGACTGACAAAATCCAATGTGGCTACATGATAAAAGTAGAGGATGCATACTTCAACATAATAAAGGCTATGTACAACAGACGATTAGCCAACATTATACTAAATGCAAAAAAACACTCAAAAAATTCCCAGTGGGATGGAGAACAAGGCAAGAGTATCTATATCTTCACTCCCACTCAATATAGTACTTGAAGCCTTAGCCAGAACAGTAAGACAAGAGGAGGAAATACAAGGGATACAAATACGTAAAGCAGTCTAAGTATCCTTATTTGCATAGCACATGACTTTATAGATGACAGACTACAGACTCCCAAAGCTCTTGGATCTGATAAACATTTTCAACAAAGTGACAGGATAGAAAGTTAGCACAGAGATATATCAATAGCAAACATACAGAGAAACAATCCCATTCATACTACTCACTATATTAGTTACTGTTCTACTGTGCTGATAAAGTCAACCAATAAATAGATCTTTATACAACCATATACCCTTTTCTACAAGAAAACCCTCAAGACCAGATCCCAAAAGTATGTGCTAAGCCATGGAAATCACCTTATACTAGGTCTTCTACCAACAACCGTCTATGCTAGAGGCCTGAAGAAGGATATTATCAACAGGGCCTTTAGAAGAAAGATTCTGAACCCAGAATTTCATTACCCAATTGAAAGTACTGCAATGAAAGTAACAAAAGATATACAGAATTGGCTTCTGTACACAGGAATGCCTTCAAAGCCTATAGTACTGGCCTTCTAAGCTTTGCCATCTCACTTCCTATTGCCTTTTGATCACTACTCTGCATAGCTGTTCTTTTATACTCTAAGTACCCTGACCTCAGGACCTCTGCACCTGCTTTTCTCTCTGCCTGGACATTTTTCCTTCAAATATGTGCATGACTTTTTGTCCTTCTCCTTTTCTGGTTTCTTCTTCTCAGGGCCTTTTAGATCACTCAGTACAGAGTAACATCCCACCAATGCTCTGTATCCATCTAAGCGCTTTATTTTCTGTTTTTTCAAATATCCAAGATACTATACATGCTAAGTCTGTCCTATTGAAGTGAAAAGTTCATTATCGAACAAGCCCAGAATCAGAGGATCAGAGATGAGGAGGACACAACATCTGTCCCAACACTGGTAGTAACTGGGACCAGCAGAACCTACACAAGAAGGAACTCCACCAGTCCAGTGGCACTGGTTCCTTCTAGTCTGTCTGGGCTGCTGCCCTGAGCAGACCTTGGCACAAATTCCACACAATGCCTAGAGGAAGCTGCACTCCAAGGTACTCTAACGGGCCCATGATTACAGGATCCCAGAATCACATGATCACAGAAACTGCTTGACTCTGAGGAGTTCTGACACAACCAGGATCACAGGTAGGACAGGCCCCAGTCAGATTTAGCCAGGGCAGGTACCACTAGAGATAACCAGATGGCAGGAGGGAATTGTAAGAACATAAACAACAGAAACCAAGGTTACTTGGCATCATCAGAACCCAATTCTCCCACCATAGCAAGTCCTGGACATACCATCACACCAGAAAAGCAAGATTCAGATATAAAAATCACTTCTCATGTTGATGATACAGGACTTTAAGAAGAACATTAATAACTGACTCAAAGAAGTACAGGAAAACACAGGTAAACAGTTAGAAGCCCTTCAAGAAGAAACACAAAAATCCCTTAAAGAACTACAGGAAAAAATAATCAAACAAGTAAAGGAAATGAACAAAACCATCCAGGATCTAAAAATGGAAATAGAAACAATAAAGAAATCACAAAAGGAGACAACCCTGGAGTTAGGAAACCTAGGAAAGAGATCAGGAGTCATACATGCAAGCATCACCAACAGACTACAAGAGAGAGAAGAGAGAATCTCAGGGGCAGAAGACACCATAGAAAACATTGACACAACAGTCAAAGAAAATGCAAAAAGCAAAAAGCTCCTAACCCAAAACATCCAGGAATTCCAGGACACATTGAGAAGACCAAACCTAAGGATAATAGGTATAGAAGAGAGTGAGGACTCCCAACTTAAAAGGCCAATAAATATCTTGAACAAAATTATACAAGAAAACTTCCCTAACCTAAAGAAAGAGGTGACCATGAACGTACAAGGAGCCTACAGAACTCCAAATAGACTGGACCAGAAAAGAAATTCCTTTTCATATAATCAAAACATCAAATGCATTAAACAAAGAAAGTATTTTAAAAGCAGTAAGAGAAAAAGATCAAGTAACATATAAAGGCAGGTCTATCAGAATTACACCAGACTTTTCACCAGAAACTTTAAGCTAGAAGATCTTGGGTAGATGTCATACAAACCCTAAGAGAACACAAATGCCAGCCCAGGCTACTATACCCAGCAAAACTCTCAATTACCAAAAATGGAGAAAACAAGATATTCCATGACAAAATGAAATTTATATGTCTTTCCACAAATCTAGCCCTACAAAGGATAATAAATGGAAAACACCAACATAAGGAGCAAAGGTACACCCTAGAAGAAGCAAGAAAGTAATCTTTCAACAAACCCACACAAACCTAATTCCACCTCTAACAACAAAAACAACAGGAAGTAACAATTACTTTTTAATATCTTAATATGAAAATTAGTATTACCAACATATCCTAATCGATTGAAATCCAAAAATATGAGGAATTAGAAATTTGTTGGCTGTCATCCAGTGATCTCTCTAATTTGGTAACTGGAGAAATAGGTCCAATATTGTACAATCCATATTTACTTTCTGCTTATTTGTACATGACAGTGTCTTGCTGGGTTCCACATAATGGTCTTGAAATCTTGCTTCTCCTATCTCAGCCTTTCTACTAGTAGGATTGTTTATTTAATGTTTTTACACTATACTATGCGGCTTACATATTTCAAAACTTTATACAGCCAAAAGAAACATAGACAATTAACTTGGGAGGTGGCTTGTAAGAGAACAACAGAGTGAGACTGAATGCTTTGCTTGATGTTTGTAACTCTTGTATCAAGTTTGAAGAAGAGGACTTTATAAGTTACTCTTTCTCTGAGATGAATGCTTTTCAAAATCATCACAGCCAATGAACCAGATTCTTACCCTCACCTAATGTCTGTGCCACCCTCCAAGTAGAACCATTGTTCATTGAAACAGTTGGTGAATGACTTCATGGACAGACCATCTTAATACACACACCATTTCTTAAATGAATGTAGTAACCTGTTCTCTGTGGGCTGAGAATTATGACAACCACTCAAATCAAATAGCTTTGACCATAGCAGGAAATGTGTATCCAAAAATTGTGCCTACAATTTATTCCTTGGCACAGCAGAACTGTCAACTCTCAGCTTAGCTACGATGGAGGTAAAATCCTTTCGTGATTTGAGGGTCACTGAAGTACACCCTTATTACAATGAATTCCAATGTCTAAAAATTGTTCTTATTTTGGGCTTATACCACAGTAAGAGCCAAGATTTTAAGCTCTATTAAAAACAAAACAAAGAAACAAAAAGACTTTATCTATTTATGTTCATTAAAAAAAGTACTAGTAGTGATATATTATTTTAAAATATACAGTTAATATATTTGGAGTTATTTCAAGTTTATATTGAGACAAATGTATGTATTTTCAGTATTGCTGTAGACAAGTATCTACATAAGACTATTCAATTGATTGTTATTTTATATCAAACAATTTTTATAATACTCATTTTTATTGTTATAATATTTTATAAATTTTAAAGAATATGACAAATTAAAAAAATCAAAGATATTGCAAGTATTGAAGGGGGTCTCTGGGAGGAGTTGGGGTACAAAAGGGAAACAAGAATGTGATGCAACTCTATTTACTTAAAACATGTTTGTAAATGTTAACAAATTCAGATAAATTGAAATCATGTATCTTTTCTTATCATAACGCAATAAAACTTAAATCAATTAAAAAAAAAAAAAAGAAGTTCATGATCCCCTTTCCTCCCTCACATCTACAAGTGTTATTGGTTCTGCTTCTATACATACTGGATCTGTCTCCTTGCCCCTCTCTATGGCCACCACACTGATCCAACTTACCATCAACTCTGGGTCCTCAGGAGATCTTAAAGGTCTACTTTCTGTATGTTTCTCTCCCCATCATCCCACACCACCTTCTCATTTGCTTCCTATGTGTCAATCAAAGTAACCTCATGTGTGTAGCATGCCTTTTCTGCCTTCCTCATTACTTCCACCAAAATGCTGGTCCACAGCTGCAGGGCTGCTTCTCCTCATCCTCGGGTTTTATCAACAATGCCCTTCTCTGCAATCTTGCCACTTCTGAACCAATTCAGTCTCAAAGCAGCTTGTTAACTTTCTGGCCTAAGTGTGCCTGCCACCTTACCAAAGACACTGATCCTCACAAAGATAGGATATGACTCTTTTCCTTTTTAGAGGTAGATCTTACTATGTAACCATGGCCGCTCTGGCCTGGAACTTTATATGTAGACCAGGCTGGTCTCAAACTTACAGAGATCTACCTGCATCTGCCTCTCAAGTACTGGGATCAAAGGCATGTACAACTATGTCTGCCATGATCCTTCACTCTTACCACCATACCAAGAGTGCTGGTAAGCCATTTCCCTCAGCACAGGTGTCACTAGTGCCTACTGAACTCCTGCCCAAGGGTACAGTGCCAGTAGGCCAGTGTCCCACTGACACCATGGTTCAGGTAGGCAGTTGGATGCCTCATGACAAAAACTCTCAAAGTATTCTTTGAGACAGGCAGAGATGGTCTTATTTTTAAAATTCTACCTTCATGATTGTGATATAATTCTCATGGCAAGAATGAAAAAAGCACCTACCACTACTGTTGATTCCCACTGACTTCCAGTGGAGCAGTGAACTGGACCCAACAAGTCCTTGCATATTTCACGGAGACGGTATTCAAACCCTAGTCATAGAAAACAACAACAAAAACAGGAAAACATTATAAAGGAAATGAAAATCAAGAATATGCTAAGTTGTAAACACATTCAAGGTGAATGAACAAATATTTTATTGCCTACAATGGGCAAAACATGTCTATTTCTCTCTATTTGAGGCCTAGAGACCCATGAATAGTTTCTCAATCGTTCAACAGCCTCTGGACAATAGGCGACATCCTCCCTGTCTGCTGGGCACATGTAAATAAAACACAGGCAGCTCTTCGTCAAAAAAGCGTTGGAAAACACGGGGAACTGGTGGAAGGGGTGAGTTAATAGGACCTGTTTGAGAAGAGACTCTGCAACTGGTGTGACAAGATTAAAAGTAGGAAGGCAACTTCAAAAGGGAGGGAGCTGACTGGGAAGCTAACTACAGAATGACAACTGAATATGACAAGATCAAGGGACACCAGCACCACAGTACAGGTGGTGCTACCAGAAAAACTAGACACAGAGTTTTGGGCAGTGCTTGGACAGCTAATGCCATAGGGATTGGAAAAAATGAATAGGATGAAGCTAGACTCTGAGGACTCTGAGAAGTAAATAGTGTCTCATGTGCTTTAACACATAGTTCCTCCTCTCGCAGACAACAAAAGAGGAGGAAAAGATTGGACACTAATATACTGTCCAGGGACAATGAATAGACACATGGAGGTCAAGAGTCCAGACAAGGCAGAGCCTCTGTGACACATACGGGTGAGTTCTGCTCAATGCTCAGGAAGGGGAAAACCATTTCTGAGGAATAGGGTATATAACTGACATATCCCAGGTATGAGGACCTGGGAGGTCAACCTGTTTAGGAAGGCCAGTGACCACAACCTAAGCACAGAAAGAGTCAAAGAGCAAAGAGTCTACTGTAACTGCAGGGCTTTACTAACATGCACCTTTACACAAAGTCAGAGATAAGCATGAGAGACTAGCTCTGCAAGTCACCTTGTAGACACTTGGTACACTTTTCTATCTTTTAGATACTTAGATTTATTTTCCTTAAATCTTATCAAAATGGGGAAGTGATAAAGGACAAAGCAAAGGACAAGCAAGGCTTTGGAGAAACCCTGGGAGCAGAGCTGGGGCTGTGTGGGTCTCAGGAGAGCTTTGGAGGGGCAAGTCCTGGGCCATACACTGGGAACCTAGCTCAGGAGTAGGAAAGGCTAGTAAAACAGAATGACAACTTGCCCACCAAGGATTGAGAGGTGCTAGAGGTCACTGCACAGTCCTCTTCCAGAACACCTTGCTGCTCCCTGTCAGGGGAGCTGCTAAGAGCACTGGCACTCTGAGAGCCCTGATGGGGTAGGGGTAGAATGGAGGACCCAGGGAGGCAGTGGAGAGCATGCATGATCTTCTAGCAAGAGGGGTTCAAAGAAGAGAGAAAAATATTGTCAACAGATACCTTTCTTTGTAGTAATCTTACCTTCATTCACAAGGTACCGAGCATAGAGGAGGAGCCAGTGACGATACTCGTGGCTTGACTGCAGGGTAAGTGCTGCAGCAACCTGGTTCTCTAGGTAGGCCAGAGTGGTCTCCTGCTGTACCACATGAGGCACGGAGAAGAGCCGGGCAGCTTGCCTTCCAGAGCTACAGAGACCAGCAAGGTAGGCACAGTAAGACAGGGTGTACTACAGTGGTGTAGAGGGGCTGCTCCATGTGGCCTGGTGTACCAGAGAGGAGCCGGAAGGGTGGAGGGCAAATAAGTTGTCCAAGGCCTCCTGACCATCAGTTGAATAATCTACTATCAACTGTATTCCTCATCAAAAGGCAGGCTGCATGGTAGCATCCATGCTTAGTACCTGCTGTTTGGGGTCCTGAAATGACAGCCCTACCCACTCCCAAACCCTGTGCCACATGGATATCTATGACCCTTAGAACCCTTACTGATTGTCACCTGGGCCTTTAAAGTGATGGGGCCAGGGTTCTGCTGTCCCAAAAACATACTTGATGAAGATTAAAAACTGACTACCCTCTGCACCAAGAAGCAGTTAGGATACAGGAAACCAGCAGGGACCAGCCCCAGGTCCCTCCCAATACAGCACTGCTGGCAGTGCCAAGACTCTCAGCTCACATACTTGGAGGTGCGGCCCTGAATTATGGCTAACGGTCCTGAACAAAGCATGGCATCCTGGGATGGCAGGCTGTTCCTGAAGTCTGCACACTGGGCCAAAGAATCTTGCTTGTCAGAAACCAGGTTCCTGAGAAAGCAAAGAATAAAAACAGGTGTTAGGAAAACCAGAAGAAGACAAAAGGTCAGGAGAACAGATCCTGCCCGACACACTGTAGCACACCAGTGAAGCCACTGTCCTCCAAGACAAGCGACCATTACTGGCAGGCTTTCTAGTCCCAAGTCTGATAAACGAGAGGAGTGTCACTGAACATTTTAGCTACATAGTCTTGGTTCTTAATGTCTTAATGATCCATGAATGAAATGTATTCTGCATGGCTGGCTCACATAATGCTGTGTGAACTGGCCATGTTCCATCTGCTGGGCAACACCAGGCCTCCAGTTTTCCTGATAAGGCAGTTCTCCCAACATTTTAGGATGCTCTATATAACTGTTAAGAAAGTATTCTCCATAAAATAAAATCTTTATGAATATATCCAAATCAAAAAGTTGATATATTTTCCTTTTTCTGAGTCTCTGAAAAGTCAAACTTGGGATCCTCTTGTCTCAATTTCTTAAGTAAGTGCTATTGTTACAAGCATGTACCTCCATGCCTGGCTTGCCTTTCTTAAATGATCAATTTGTTTGCCTTGTTATAATCACACATTAATACATAATTATTTACAAACTGAGAAAAAAGGTAGCACAAATTTGGGTTTTTTTTTAACTGAAAAATAAAATCTCAGTATTGAATATGAACTTTGC